>DF241383.1:0-14514 GCA_000507305.1 Breviolum minutum Mf 1.05b.01 | reverse complement strand
ATTGGAAAAAAGGAATTATAAAGATGGGAAAAAAAATTTGAAATATAAATGGGTTGGAAAATAAAAGACAAGTTTGTGTTAAAAAGATATTTGTTATAATGATTAGATTAGTTAATTATTTTTGTTTTTGATTTATGTATTAAAATGTTAAAAAATCCGAATATATTTATATTTTTATATTATTATATATAATGAATATATTTTTATTATTTTATATTTTTTATATTTAAAATTATATGATATATAAAAAAAAAATATTATGTTTAAAAATAAAAAATAGATATTCCGAAATTATAAAAAAAATTTAAAAAAAAATCATGTTTAATATTTCTTTCAAATTGTTTGGTGGTTGTTGGTCTAGAGGAATGTTGGAGATTAAAAAACGATATGGTGTAGAAAAGGATTGGACAAAAAAAATGAGGTGGTGTAGAGAAGTGCACTATTGGAAAGATATGTTATTTAGGATTGGGGAAAAAAAAATACTGGAATAAATAATTTTAAAGGATTAGAAAATAATAATAACCGTTAAAACCTTTTCTTTTCTTCTTTAAGACTTTTCTGTACGAAGAACTACTATCCAATTTTTAAGGAAAGTCAAACATGGAAAAATTAAATTTTACAAAAATATATCTATTTCAAATACTTGTTAGAAAAAAAAATCGGAAAATAAAAATAATTGCTTCATATACATATAAATATAAAAATATTTAAAAAAAAATATATGTATAAATCTAATATTATTAAAATAAAAATATGGTCGGATTATTTTGATATTTTAAAATTAAAATAAATATTTCAAAGAAAGAAAATTTAATAAATATAAATATTAAGTGAATTTTTTTTTACTAGACTTACCAATATTTTTTTCCCAATAATTTGAATTTGAAGTTTAATTTATTTTTTATAATATACATATATTTCTATAATTCGCTTTTCCTATACTTCTTTCCGACACTTCCCCTCCAACTCTTTTGACCAACAGCACCTAGTTCCTTTTCAGATCGACATAGTGATTCCCGCAACCAATGAATGATAAGTAGTTCATGCAGCCCATTGGACCAATTAATTTTCCTGTATACATCCCAGTTGCAAAAAAAGAAAACCAAGTGGTTCACCCATGTCCCAGTTGGTGTACTGCACAAAAGGCAAATCATGTATGCCCAAGCCAAGCATGACCCACACCCAGTAGTATGCTTCCAGAAAAATCAAGGATGCCAATCCAAAACTGCTGAAGCACTGGAAGGTTCCTAGTACATCATGGAAGCAAATCAACCTCAACCCATTGTATATGATATCCCCACATCAATGGACAATCAGGTGGGGATTGCGTCAGCTGCATGAAATGCCATTCTGTCAACAATTGTTAGCCCGTCATTTTTCTGGTAGACTGGAACATTGACTGCTGTTCTGTTTCGTGATCCCATAGGTAGGAAGCCCTGTTTCATGAGCTATCTCCATTACTTCTTTTTTAAAACTTATCCAAGAATTTGGCTGACATCTCACCCACATTGTGCATGTTTTTTTTCTTGCAGGTTGAAAGCACATGAGGTGGATGCTGGTGGCTTTCTCTGCATCTGGTGCCAAACGAGTTGAATCTCACTGTCTCCAATCGCCCGATGATGAGTTGGCCCACATTGCTCAGGGAACCCTCTGCAAGAATTAATGCCTGGGGCTGGCTAACTTCCATCCAAAGATTCCTTGCTTAGTGTGCCAGAACATGCGTGTGTACAAGCTAGTCTCACACTGTGGCCACCATCCTCAGCAGGCAATTCAGACAGCTGCACTGACAAACCTGGAAATGCAAAGATAGGGTTTGGTGGCCACACTCCTGTCAAAACTGTTGCTAGTGGCGCCTGTGGTCGGAACAGCCGCCTCATTCCTTGCTGAGCAGACAGTTCAGAAAGGACAATCACGAGACTTTCACAGCAAACTGACATTTTCAATTCCAATTGCAAACCTCCAAACAGAGACCCGTTGGGGTGCAACCTTCCAGGACATTGTTCCACTGCAGGACTGGATTTGTCTCAAGAAACGGGTCTGGACCCGGAGTGCTCCAGCGCTGCCACAGGCCTGCCGGGTGAGGTGTTGCGCAGACGGCGCTTCCCCCGCTCTGTAACTAAGACATTTCACTGCTCATATCTGTAGTATATGCTTGGTCTCAAATTTGTGGGTCCCAGCAGTGAATTTTCATTTACAGATCTAAAGCCAAACAGACATGAGCTCCAGACCTGTAAGCATTAGAAATGAAGAATCCTTGCAGATCTAAGCAGTCAAGTTGTTCTCAGATGACAAGCAAAGATCGCTATGGATTAATAAGCAAACAAATCTAACAGATCCAGTGATGATGATTTTTTTGGGTTGGCCAAGTGCTCAGCCCAAAAGGTCAAAGATTGAAAACCAAAAAACGTTGAATCTTTCTGGATAAACAGTGCTGCCAATGAAATGCCAAAAAAAAGCAAGGTTTGATGTGCAACTTGGCTTTGAAAATGGAATATGGAATACAAACACTCCGGTGGTTGTAAAGCTATCAGGGAGCTGCAATGAGGCCAGATGCTCGGACACTGGGTCCCAAACCACATTAGTGAGAACCATTTGGTGTAGGCTGGGACGGACGACGAGTTTTACTTGCCCACAACACTCCGCTGACACCTAACCCCGGACTACGATCCGCTCATGGCAGGCGACCCATTGCCACGGCAGCACATCCTGTTGATCAAGTTGTTGGAGATACGGAGTGCAGTCCCACCGCCACGGAGATTGTGCAATAGCTTGCCCAGCGAACCACTCACCGCATAACTGTCATTGCCATGTGAGTCGATATGTGTCGGGGGCTTGATAGAAATTACCGAACCACCGTGAGGCTTCTGAGAAATCAAGCGGAAAAAAAATTGAGTTGGTAATGTGCTAATAACTAAGTAGAACAACATCAGCAGCTTTACCTTTTTCGACCATGCGGCGAGTCTCCTATGAAAGACCCCACACTTGACATTATCCTACAAGCCGTGATCCTTCCCCCTGCTGATGCATCAGTTAGGACAGGTGACCAAAATTAATAATGAGCATGCCAACCAAAATTTATATAAGCTATCGTGGGCGACTTTTCTTGAAGTGGTTCTTATGTTGTCGTGTTTGGGGGCTGTTGACAAACAAAGGAATTCTGGTGGTGAAGATGACAAGGAAATCCTTTGTCCATACACAACAAATGGCTGGGATGCCCGCCTGCTGCACACCTTTCGCTCCAGTTGGTAAGCAATCCCAAGGTCAGAACAAGCTGCGTTGCAGCGGTCCGTCCAGACCTTGGACCTTCCTGTGCACCAATTACCTGATGAGCTAGTTAAGATGAAAGTTTTCGTCCCGCAAGGAGTCACATGCTTCTCTAGTGAAACCTTTGACTGCGCCTCTCCCTTCGAGAATTGGCAGAAGGCCTTAACGGATGAAGGCCGCAGAGTCTAACCTCGTAAAGACCCTGACCCTATGATCTTCCACCGGGTTCACAAGTCCATTGGGGAGATCTGTCCGGTGTTTGAACCTTCTGTCAAGCATTTCATTTTAGGAGACACTGACGAGCAGGCACATAGAAGAACGGTCATTTTTGCTCTCTTGACAGCAAGATATGAGTTGATCGGTACATGCCATTGGACCCCAATTACCAAAGTGTGGGACATACTCGATTTGTGCGGTGGTGATCATGGATGGATCATCTACCACAACAATCGGCGGCTTTCACATCGGAATGTGGAAGTTGACCAAGGTGATTTCTTTGCCTGTTATGAGAGAAGTAACAGCAACCCTGTGTTGATGGACAAAGGGTTGTTTCCGACCAGGAGTGGATTGCGAACCAATCCTCCACCGCCTTGTCCTCAGCCGGTGACACTACAGGCGACACCTTCGAGGAAAGGTCTCCGACATTTGAAAGCACAGGGGATCCTCTGCTACTTATAGGACGACGGGGTGCTCAGCGCTGCCAGGATGACCGGGTCGTCACATTCGAAATTGATTCATTTCAAAAGGCCCTTTTGGCATTTAATTGCATGGCTAAAAGAGGAATTTGCTGCTCTTTGGTGCCCACTTTTATCCATTGAGGCGTGATCTGCTCATTTGTCGGGATTTCTTGGGCCGCATGCACTGCGTTTGATGTGTCGTATCATTCATGATTGACTGCTCTTAGGAACCCTTTGCTTGAATCGGGCGTGGAAATTGCGTCTTTGACTATGGTTCAAGTGCTAGGGCGACTCAACCCTCCCCGCTAACACACGACGAGGTGTCTCAGCCTCTCTCGTTGTGCTTTCCTTTGATTGCAGGTGCTCTTGCCTCGTATGGCGCTGCCGGCGCGAGATGATCAATATATCAGCCCCACTCCCACTGACTCCCCCGTGGAAGATGCGGAGATGGATGCTGGTGACGTTCCACCTGATCACGCAGAGCAAGAAACTAGCCGGCATGTCAGAGGGGGTTTGACCAAGTTGTCGGCTGTTACTCCACTTACTCCTAGCTCGCTGGGAGTAAACCTTCAACAGTTTTGTGATCGACTATGCAGGGACCTGCCTGGTGACTCAACGAAGCGAGAATGCTTTGACACAAGGACCTGTTTTGTTGTGGGCTACCCGGGTACCAGATTCAATGATCCCGCTCCTCTGGAGTAGGTCACTGGGGAGACCGGACGCCCCCATTGGGATTTGATCTTTAAGCATATCTTGCGGCAGTGTGGATATCTCGTGGAGTTTCAGACTGTCTATGTCATGGTTGATGATCGAGTTTTAGCGAACCATCAGAGACGTGATTCCTCCTTACCACACTGGCCTGCAGCAGCAAGATGGTGGCACAGTCGCCTCAAGCTTATAGGACCTCACAGGAAGAAAACAGAACTGCTGCTCTTCCCCAACTCCGAATCTACTGGGCTGCATCAGGTGCACCCCACTTGGGCGGGCACCTTTGTACTTGCTGCCCTTGTGGCCATGTTTCCTGGCATTAACTTCGTCCTGCTGGATAGCGACTGCTTGCCTATTACCTTATTTGAAGTTAAAGACCTTTGGACTGAGGCGTATTTAGCGCGCTTTCCAGTGCACTCTAACAATGGCATGCCACGAGCTCACCCATTGCGGGCCTTCAAACGGTTCTGCAATGACCCAAAAGTGGTCGACACACAACAACAGGTTGGTAGTAATCGAATGGGGCAAGGAGCTCTGGTGGTTACTGAGCCACATGCTGAACTTAATGCGGGGCTCATTGTCATTTTTCGGTCATCACATCCACCTATCTTTAACTGGAATGCCTGGTCACTCCGCCTCAGGAGTTCCTCAGGTACAGTAACTGATGGTGTTTTCAAAGATAAAGCAGGCCTACGCCTTCTGGAACAGAATAGGGGAATTTTTGCAGAGGTCACTCACTGACAACGAATTTAGCTCCGAGGAGAAGGCACAGTCGGTTCAATCAGGGTTGGCAATTTCATCTTTGATGGGCAGGTGTCTACAATACTCCCTGCATTTCTGCCTAGCCTGGGCCCTGATTGGTGAATGGACATCCCGTGTTCTTTTTCCGGTTCCTAAAGGCCCCTGGCCCAGACATGCGGGTACCCTCCTTCAAAAATACCAAAGCCGTTCACCACGGATAGTGGCGTGGGCCCGAGCTGCCTTCGAACAAGGTGCCCTCTCATCGCTGCTGTTGTTACCTGGTATTGCCCCTGTTTTTAGCCTCCCAGGGGATCGTATGTTTCAGGCCACTGGACTCATGACTGGCCATCAGAGACCTGCCATCATGCACACCTATGGAGGAGCCAAGGTGGGGATGGACAGAGGCCTTGCCACCATTGCAATTGAAGGTTGGATTCCGATGGCAGCAGCAATGCTTGGCACTGCTAATAGGCCGCCCATGTGGGCCAGTGCTGGACTTAGGCCGGTGGCTGGCACTACTATTGACTTCAGGGTACTGCCCCCAGCGCTTTCGGAAAGGGAAATGCTACTCCTGCTTTCCTGTTGGCAACAGTGGGACCCAACGAGTGTCTCGAACTCTGCCCTTTCGCAATGGCTTATTGACATTGATGTTGACAAAGGACCTGATGGGTAGTGCTCTCCTACTTTCCTGAAGCCGAATTTCAATGCCCAAGAAGCAGCTGATCTATACCAAGCTGCCCACCTGTCCACATTGGAAGATCTCTCGGAACATGGCCCTTATCCAAAAGTTATCAGCCAGTTTGCGCTGCGAATCCTCACGTATGAGTATCCTGTTGAAGCCATTTTGGCAATCTACTTTTTCTCGGCAACAGGACACCTCGCTGATAATTTCCCCCACGAGCAGTGGATTGAGGCGGTCAAATAGCATGGTGACACTAAGATCGCTGCCATTATCCACTCAGATGTAGAGATGGCGGAAGTGAAGATCATTCTGGGAAAACTGGAGAATGTGGTGGTTGAAGCCGAATCACAGCAAGGAGTGGTAGTTTGGTGAAGCACGCAGAAGTGCCCTCCCTCCATTCCCTCGAATGCCTATCCGCTTCGGCTGACCGTGCTCCCTGGGGAGGAACTCCAGCGGCACCTCCCTGAGACTCTACAAGTGGAAGCAACAGGACTGGGGGGAAGGGACTTGGTATATCCTTTCCCCTGGGACATTTCCATCCACTCTGATAATGAAGGTCAATCTATTTACGGACCTTCACTGGCTCTGATGGAAGAGAAGGTTGACGTCCCTGGTCTCTTTGGAGGGACGGAATCAGTGCAACTCACGGCCTTGGGCAGGAGTAAGGCTTCCAACGAATTCCTTGTGCTTCATTACTTTGGCTTGGACAGTGCTAAACATTGGGATGCACTCTTGACTGAAGTGTTGCCAGCAGTTCGGCTCCCGGGTGCCTCAGCCCGCCGGGCCTCTGCAGTGGGAATGTTTGAAGACTCGCACATCGCACCGTCTCATCGCAGAATGGCCCATGTTTTGTGGACTGACTCCATAACCTTGATCTGGACCCTTTTGATGGGGGGCAGAATGGGGCGCTATACTGGCTCCCCTGACACATTGGCCTTTAACCAGCGCATTGACCTGAGGGGCTTCTCAGCTGGCAGCTTTGCTGGCTTGAGCATGCTACATTTGTTGTGGAAGTTTCCACACGTGGTAACGAATGGCAAGCTAGGGGCTATCGCCTGTTCCCCCCAGTTGATCGTCACTCCTCCAATAGATCATACCCTCCATCTGATGCACTATGAGGCAGATCAATGATGTGTGTGGCAGCCAAGTAGGCATCAACTGGATCTGCTCAAGATACGGTACACCTATGTGTTCGCTGAGGGCCCTGGTTACAGAGAGCATTTTGGTGCCATGGAGCACAACTACTCGCATTGGCTGTGCCTTGAAAACTCGGCAGGGTGGTGGGACCTACCCAGGTTTCTCTTTTGTAAGGCAGAGGTTGCGAGTGCTGCAAAGAGAGATGCCACTCCCTTACGGTTGTTATCGTGGTTGAGCTTTCGCTTAGAACCTGCAGTGGAAAAGTTTATAGAGGACACGATGCTCCATCTGTCTACGGTGGAAGAAGTCAAGGATAGTGACCTCCTTGCACTGGGCAACACTCATTTGGAAACGGACACCCCCTTTGTCTCTACGGAGGAGCTGCGGGATCATCTCATCGAGCTGATTAGTATGCGAAACCTAAAGCACCGCCCTGAGGCATTATTTGTACTTTTTCGCCAATTCTTGCAGAGGCTCACCTTATCTAGGCTATGTCACTTCTTGGACCTGGTGCTACCGCAGCTCACCCCGGTGCGTGCCCCCTGGGCGGATGCTACTCGGACGCTATGGACTTGTCACCACATTAGGGCGGTGTCATATGTCAATGGGTCTCGATTTGAGCCGAGGGTTACCATTGGGTACTTCTTTTCCTCATATGATCAAATACTCCACGTGCGAATCACCTGGGGCACTTTGCCGCTTCTCTTGTTCTCGGATCCACGCATGGTGTATCCTGTGAACACCGATGATTTTCAATTCCAAGCTGTGCATCGCGTGAATAAACAGCACCTCCAATTAGGATTGAGAAAAGGCATGGCTGTGCTTGTGTATTACAGAGTTCAATGGGGACCCCATGCTGAGGAGGTGTTTCAGGCTGTTTTCATCGCACATGAGTCTGCAACAAATCGAAGGAAGAAATCGGACAACAAACTCTGGAAACGTGTTATCCCATCGGAAACAGAGTTTGCATGGCTTCCCCCTGAGATTGCCTGGGCTTTTTGTAGTGATGCCCTTTGTAGGCGAAGGGACTGCCAATATTTGGCTTTCAATGAAGCGCACATGGGGCTGCAGGGACGCTCCTTCCAGGCCAACATCTTCCTTGTTGATATGGGTTTCCTTGGTGACACAAGAAGTGCTGAAGAGCTTGCTGTCTTCACCAATATGGCCCCTGAGAGACTTTGTTTGGGTTATGGACTACGGGTGAAGGAGATGTTTTTACCTATCTCCCCGGGAGAACGCGGAAATTTGTTTGCTGCATCGGTGAAGCTGTTGCAATTTGCCCTGCGTGCCTCTAGCGCATCGGCCACCGATAAAGAGTTCACGGAGGAGGAAGCTGCTCTGCTACAGGCCATCCGGCCATTGGTTGCCAACCCTGACTGTCATTTTTTGGCTGTTCTTACTGTCTTGGTGCAATCTGTCTTAGAAGGACGAACAGACTGCCCCATCAGTGGAGTCTTTGGAGCTGGGAAGACCCGTGCAGCTGCGGCCATGATTGCTGGCTTGGTGGTCATGGACCCCACCTTGAAAATTATGGTAACGCAGCGGCGCATGCTTTTGCCAAGCATATTGAATCCCTGCGACTTCCTTCCTCGCTAAAAGAAAAATTTGGTAGGCTGGTAGGTGCTACTGAGCTTGAAAAAGGCCCAGCCAGCCAAACAAAACTGGACGTTCAACCAGGCTTCCGTAACGATGTGTTACGTACTAAACAGGTGATCATCGGATGTGGAGGTAGATTCCACCAGGAATGCACGCAGCCGTACAGTCCAGTTGCAAAATGGATGGCAGAGGTTGACATAGTCCTCAATGATGAGGGTCAACAGTATGGAAATCTGGACGAAGCCTCTGCCATTGCAAGAGTTCCCTGCAAAGGCATGGTTATCTGGTGTGGGGACCATAAGCAAACGCCAGGTGGCCTACGCAAGAGTGAGGAAGCCAGGGCGTTCAGGCGCAAACTGATGAGGAGGCCCATCGCCTTGAGGAAGGACACTACATTCTTCCCTCCGCATATGTTGGGCGCCATAGTCCATCCGTATGTGCAGGACATGCCTGGACCCCAAGGGGCAGGATTGACTCGGCTACTACAGGAAAGCACCTTACAACCACTGAGCTTATCCGCCGAAAGTGCTGCTTTCTTCCAAGTCCTATGTAAAGAAACAAGTGGTAGAAGCTGGGAGGTTAACATTACCCCGTGCTGCTGTGCAGCTGTTACAGTTTTGTGGCTGTCGCTTGCGCCTGAACGATTCCCACTACAAGCTAACACTTTCCGCCATGCGGCTGGCACAGCAGGAAAACAAAAATGGTCCCTGATCTTACCAAGCAGTGCAAGGGTATCGGAGCTCACGTACGTCACCACTATTGGAACAAGATATCCCGAGCTGGACAACTCGCAGAAGGAGATCATCCAGTTTGGCAACTATCTACAAGCGGAGCAATGCACTCGGGGAGGCTTTCTTCCCATCTTCTGGGACGCCCCCTTCAGCTGTCTCCATGCCAGTACTGATATTGGGGAGGTCGTGGACTGGATAAAGGGCAAGTTTGTGGTGGCCACCAAGGGTGACCTGGCTGTCCTCCATAACCGTAACAAGATGGTCAATGCCTTCTCCACCACTGAATGGGTCTCGGGCTCTGGTGGAACCATCATTTTGCGAAGTGTCACGTCCTGTGCAGGCATGACTGCCTATTTAGTGCTACTTGCGCAAACCAGAGTTGGCTTCCTTAGCGGTGGACGAGGAAAAAGCTTCCGTCAACTTCCAGCACAAGAACAGGCGGCACAAAAGAAAGAAGCTTATGCACGAGCTGCTGTTGCTCTTACCCGGGCACAACAAATTTGCTTTATCATGGGCCCGCTGGACATGTGTGGGTTGGTAGGGGCAGCCACTATCATCGGCTGTTTGAAGTATGGGCATGCTTCAGTGGACAGAACGAACAAGATGATCCAGTTTTTCTCATCCGGCTCAAGGATGAGGAACTGGTGGAGGCGCCTGATGATTCGGCCTTCTTAAAAAGCCTACGACACTCCTGTGCACGTGTCAATGGCGTCTATCCACCAATGTCACTGATCGAAGCCTATATTACTGAGGATGACAGTGCCCCACGGGTGCGAAGGCTGCATCTGATAGTTGTGGACTTACACAGACGCAGGCGGATGGCGGGCAGGGTCTGAAGAGTACTTTCAAACCTTCAAATCGATCAGCATGCAACAGAGACATTCCACACCCTTCCAATGCCGTGGAAGCAGGACCAAGATGCTTATCAGCTTAGGTATGTCTTTGGTTACGCGATGGATGGCAGCGACCTTCCGTGCTATATTTTATGGCCCGTACGGTCACCTGAACAATCCTTCTGGTGCATCGATGCCTGGAAAGGAGATTGGGTGAGGCTGGACAGATGTGATCACATGGCTCCGCTAGGCATCGAACACTTCTTTGATGCCTTTTGCTTTGAAGCGAAGAGGCCCTGGAGAACAGCAGCCTGCCAAGCGTTGCGCATTCCTTCCTGCCGGGTTGCGGAAGATACACATCTTGAACAGTTGAATCAGACTACCTTCTCGCTGTCCCCTAGGTGCATCCCAGTTGAGAGGAAAACCCCTACCATCAAACGAGATGTTGATCTGGATATGGAGTCGTGTCAGGATCACATCTCGAATGAAGACAGTGGGTAGTCAGGGGTGTTGGATGATTCCTCTACCGACTCTGAGTGTACGGATGTGGAAGCCTCATCAATTGCCTCGGATTTGGATAGATTTGACACTGCCTATGACGCCATTCGCGGCTTAGCAGATGGACTCTACAACATTGACCTCAGAAGGCTCTCTCGAGGTACCACAAGTGAAGATGCGTCCGGTGTCCTGCTAGAAGATGGGTGGGAGAAGCTCCAAGATTTGGCGCATCTGCCTAGAACTTGGCCTCTCGCCCGGCTAACTATCCCGCTCGAAGGACTCAGCAAACAGATTGACCGGCTATTAGAAGGGTATTGTCTTCAAATTCTGGCCACAAACCGGGACCCAGAGGTTCACAACGGAAAAGTTCTTCAAATAGCTTCGCACCTTACTTGGACTTTGGCTGAGTACCTAGCAGACACGCTTGCGTGGCTCATGCGTAGTATACTGGAGCATGACACCAAGATCCTATGTGACAAAGACAGACAGCTGCTCCTAACCCCAAAGTTCTGGATCTTGCCGCTATATCGGAAACTTCTGAACAGTGCACGGCGCAACTAGTCCAGTCCCTCCTCGGAAAGAGCACGGAGTTGCACTGGTTTGGTCAAGATCATTTGCAAGGAGAACAAAGAGCAGAAAGAAAAGAGGAAGTACTATGCCTGCACGCCTCATCCGAATGATCGAGGGGGATTTGCCCAATGGTTTGGTGGGTGCAGCTTGATCACTACGCTCTATGTCTGGTTCTCTGCTTGCTGGGCGTCTATAGTAGCGGACAGGCTTTTCAGCTGGATGCTCTCACCGAATGATACTGCACATACTAAGGGTCGGCTCGCCTCAGAGCCTCCCCCTGATTATTCCGAAACACCACCGTGGCATCACGGCAGCTACGGTGCTGCTGCTGCTTGTGATGCAATGGAGGAGAATGACAGTACTGAAGTGCAATACAAGATCAGACAATGGTCTTTGCCTGGAGATACCATTGTACCTGTACTGAATGTTACCAGTAGAGTTTTCTGGCTTGAACTTGATAATAAAGCCCTCTTGGACAGCTATGGAGTGTTGCAGGAGGGCATCCTATGTGAGGTATTCTCGCGGAAGTATTCCGTGGCGTGGCAGAGAGCTCGAAGAGAGAGACTTACAGTGGGAGTCATGCTGCCTGACCGTCAGAACCCGGGGGATTGACTCAACTTCGTGCTATCGCAAAAGAATCTGTGGCCTACATTTACTACCCGGAGCACTCTCACAGAAGAACTCACTGTGTAGGCATTCAGCAAAGAGAAGTGCCGGCTGCAGGCAGAGCACCTATGGATGAACATCAATTTGAAGTGGAAGGTGCTGAGCGACCGCGTATGTACGTCCACGCTCCTACTGGGAAGCCCAAAGAATATCTTAACATCTTATTATTTGACCGGGCTACTAGACGCAACCGCAAAGATCCATATGGGAAAAGGTACCGAAGTGCGGATATTGATGCAGTTACTAGGTATTGGAAGCAATGTGGTAATTGGATGGCGCAGCACAAGGGATATGCTGAACCTTACACCTTCAACTTCAAGAAGTTATTGAAGGCACTTTACCACAAAGAAGGTGCTGCACAGTCTGAAGTCGATTTCTTTTTGGAGAATTGTGCGAAAAAGTGGCAGACACGCGAAGACACGTATCAAATCAAGCGACAACGCTTGAAGCCGGATGTCAGAGATCCGCCTGAGCACATGGTGGCAGATATTGACATGGCTGACATTTAAGACTGGACATATGGAGAAGTACATCGAGGTGGAAGAGAACTTTTGAGGGGCTGAAAGAGAGGCACACGTTTCACTTGTTTCACCTAGTTTGCATTTCCTTAGGCACGACAGGCTTCGCGCTTGGTTTTTTGTTTTTGGAGTTTGGTGTGTCGTGTTTGTTTGACTTTTTGTTGTGTTTCTTGTTCGCTGCCCAGGGAATTTTGATCTCATTTTCATTCTCATCCCGCTGTTGACCGACAATCACGCACTCAATCTGCAATGCAGGAAAAACTTAGCTCCTATAAGATCATCTTTACCAGTGAAGTCTTCACCCACGGCAGTGTAAGCACGTTGCATGAGCTCATATTGTTCAGTATCAGCCACCAGCGAGACGGAGGATCATTCTATTCCGAGTCACTTGCACTTTCACTTCCGTCAGAGTCACTGGTATCACCCTCCGATATGTCCTGTCGAGACGCAGTATCCTCTTCATGTGATGTAAGCTGGATTATTGCTGCCGAGACTTTAGTTCGATCAGTTGCTCGTGCTACGTAGTTGACTTGATGTTCTTGATGAGCACCAAGTCTAATACGCAACCCATCTCTGGTAATGTGCAAGTCAGGCATCAGTTCATCTTCTCGCAAGCCAACAAGCGCAAAGCTTCCCGACGGACACTGATCTGAGACTCTAGTGCGAATGAATCATAGAAATGTTCTATACCCACAGGACGAAAAAACTCTTGATTCAGAGGAAGCGTGTTGTTTGTGGAGGTGTCTAATAGAACATATGACTGTCCATCTCTTTGAGACCAGACAAGGTAACTCGGACATTCAGAACCATCTAGGACATATCCATGTGCAAATCGACGGCACCGAAGTGGCGGCTTTGGGCCATCTGGCCTGAATGAGCTCAGACGGTGTGTGGCATCACAATGAGAAATGAACCAAAGTTGATTTGTGATTACCTTGGCTCGAGTAGTGTTGTACTTCCAAGACCGCCACAAGTCCACAACAATGAGGTACAACCGTCGAACCTTGTAGTAGTGCGTGACATAATCTTGCAGTGCCTCCACAATTGCCGGAGGAGAGAAATGCGGGCCAGTCAGACTGCAATTCTGCCGGAGCATGTGGATGAAAGTTTCATCAGGAGGGAGAGTTCGCCATCATTAAGATAAAAGTGGGCTTGACCCTTCCAGACATGCCCAGCACCATACATGAGTGTGTCCATAACTGTAGCTGCTCCCAAGAGGCCTTTCATGTCCAGGGGACCCATGATGAGACAGAGTGACCTCGCTCTGGTGATGGCAACAGTCGCTCTAACGTATACTTCCTCCAGCTGTACCATTTGTTCATCCTCCGATAGCAGTCGAAAAGACTTCTTGCGACCTCCTGTCAGAAACTCCACTTTAGTCTGGGCAAGAAGGACCGTATGGGCCGTCATTCCAGCACAAGTAGTGACCCTCCTGGTCTTTCCTGCTGGCACTTAGATTCCACTTACTCTGTTGTGAATTTCTTTTATACCTGAGAAGTGGGTTCTCTGGTTGGATTTTTTCCTTTTTGCTGTGTTTGTTGTTTCTTGGTTCACTGGAAAGCCTTGTTGTTTATAAAGACTTCTGGGTTTGGTTTGATTTGCTCTTGGACTCTACTTACCTTTGTCAGAATTTCCTTTGGCTCCTGAGAAGCGGGTTCTCTGGTTGGGATTTTTTGACGTTTTGGTGCGTAAGTATACCATACTCTCGATTTTTGGTTTGGGTTCAAGCCTGCCTGGAAGCTGTTTTCCTTATCAGGATTTAATTTTTGTTTGTTATACAAAAGTTGCTGGAAGCTGTTTTCCTTACAACTTTAATTTTTTGTTAATTTGATTTTGGTATTCAGAAGTTGCTGGAAGCTGTTTTCCTTACAACTTCATTGGTGTCCTTGTGTT
>DF241382.1:0-80060 GCA_000507305.1 Breviolum minutum Mf 1.05b.01 | reverse complement strand
GTCTGTTGGTTGTTTGTTTGTTTGTTTGTTTGTTTGTTTGTTTGTTTGTTTTTTTGTTTGTGTGTTTGTTTGTTTGTTTGTTTGTTTGTTTGTTTGTTTGTTTGTTTGTTTGTTTGTTTGTTGTTTGTTTGTTTGTTTGTTTGTTTGATTGTTTGATTGTTTGATTGTTTGATTGTTTGATTGTTTGTTTGTTTGTTTGTTTTTTGATTTGATGTATTTTGTTGAGTTACAGTTATATACTTGTTTGTTGTTTTTCACTGATTACAGAGATCAGACTATATTGATCAGTGTTGTTGGATGCTATGTTTGTTTGATTGATTGATTTACGGATTCATTCATGAATACACATTTTGTCATGTGTATGGGTTGTTATCTATAACAGTGCTTTGCAAATTAATATACCATACATCTTCAAAAAGAAGTATAGCCCTGGACATCCAAACACCTGCTGAAAAGGTATGTGTGGACCCCAAAATTTATACCTAAAGCAATTAAAGCACCAAACCTCAGGAGGTATGACTGGATGTCTAGGATAGTGTCGTCATTTTTGAATTTCACAACAAATCCCTAGGGATCCAATCACCTTCTGAGAATGGTAATGTAACCTAAATACCTTTCTGAAGAGACGAATATACACCCCAATCATCATCTGACAATGTGATTGGATCCCTAGGAAATTTCTCGAGTTCCCATACGACTAGCAGAAAAGGATGCCCTGCGTGTGCGGGCCATTCATAGTTTTGTGTTTGTCCCACTGGAAAAATCATGGGACAAGCTGGAACTCTCCGGAAGGCTGCCATATCACTTGCTTGCATAGCACTGCACGAGTTTGCCAAGAGGCGCTTGATCGATGAGATGGATGACGAGTTTTAACTAGCCTCCCAACTTATGTTCTTCACTCTGGCAGTGCCTAGGGAGGAGCACGAAACGCACAGATAAAGGTGCAAGCAGGCTTGATGATTATCGCGCTATGGGAAAATCCAGGGTGGCTTGAGAGTCGGGGACACTGGCACCATTTGGCTCTACGTCGTGTCTAGGCTGAGACTATATATAATATATATATATATATAGCAGTCCGGCCGGGTTTTTTGCCCAACCGAGTCTCTGGCCACACGCTGAGTCGGTTATTGAAGTCCATGCAACACACTGTGAAGCTCGTGGCATACCACGGTAACGCCCATTCGTTTCAAAGCAGCCGCACGAAAGACAAAGGCATGTCCCCTGCCTTGCGCAGCGAGTTTGAGATACTGTTTTACGACTCCGGCCACATCTCCTCCCAACTTGCAGAGCAGCCGTGCCGCGAATCCCAAGTGGTTTTGTTTCGTTGCTGCAACATCAGTCATGAAGGGGGATTTGCCAGCCAAACAAACAAATCGACCGGCAGTTTCGTGACAAGCCTGTGAAGTTGCCGATTTTTTGAAACACCGGTGATGGTGTTTCACCTGGATAGGTCAAAGATAGACTACAAAGTGGGCCCAAAAACTACTAGTTGTAAGTAGGGGCCCCATAACTCCACTTATAGGGATTGTAACGTCACTTACCCATTTATTTTCAGCCATACGGGCCCAAGCTGTATCCATACAATGGTTTCCTGACTTCATGGACCAGTGGAAGATACCCTCCCTAAAACTAACAGAAAAAGGCTCCTCAAAAGGCCAGGATCGTCTACCAACCACCATTTTTCAGAGCGTTTTGTTAGTTTCAGGGAGTGTTTTGGTTAGGTGGAAAATCGTTCCATGGATCAATCTCAAGAAGGGATGTAGCGCACTAGGGGCAATTAATCATCTCAAGTTGTCATTTACTTGTTTGAAGTGCCCATAAAGTACTATTAAAGACCCCTCCCGATCAAATAAGATGGAGGGTTCCAATCCCATCCTCCGAATGAGATCTTAGCTATAGTCCTTTCCCTGGGATTTATAACCCTAATATACCCCTTTATAGTAGGTGAAATAACCCATTTACTAACCGTTGATCCTAACTTCCAACAGGAAAGTGGTCGTGCTGCCGTTTCTCAAATTCCCTGGTTTTACCCAACACCTCCAACCAAAAACAACATCGACTGCGCAACATGGACGAAGGTGACGAGCAAGGGACTGGAAGATAAACCCATCACCAGCAAAAACCATCCTTTGACCAGGTGGGCAAGCTATGATTTTATCATCCACGATTTCAAAATGCCCAGACACTCAATGTATGACAATATTTGCCTACATGTACCATAGAAATGAACCAAATGTAGGTAGATTGTGAAATGCAAATATACCGATACCATACATTGAGTATTTGGGATGAAATTGTTTTTTTTTGGGCGGATTCAAATTCTAGGATTCCAGTGAAAAGTTGTTGGCCTTAAACATAGCTGTCATGGATTGATTTTCAATGTAGAAATCACAATGTAAGACCAGGGCATATACTCAATATATTTGAAATTTGTCGACGTATACGAACATGTTTAGGAGGAAGTTAGTAAAAATGCTGTGTAACTGTGTGAAATATCCCATACAATTATATATATATATATATTTTTTTAGAGGTTCAGATACATACAGATTTGGGTGTATTGTTTTTTTTTTGGGGGGGGTGATCTAAACCCTTTCCTCCCAACTTCTTGGGAATCAAAAAACACCTTACACCAGGGTATCATACGGTTGATGGAAGAAATCCTGCACCAGTTGATAAGGAGAATTTGCCATTTTTCATAGGGTTTCATAGATCACAGGTGGTGCGGGATTTTTTCGCTCAACACTATCAATCTTCATTTTTTAATTGTTTGCATCCTTTGAGGTCATTACATATGTTGTTTTTTTGGAACAGTAACGTGCTGAACCCATTGGTCCCACGTAGCTGATTTCCAAACCATTTTCCACCTGGTGGCAGGTTCGCGGATGCTTTCAGTCGCCACTTTGATCTCATTGCTGAACGCAAAAGTGTCATTTGGCACCAGGATTTCCAACGAGGGTTAAGCGGTTAAACCAGTGGGGTTTGGATGGTTGAGTGGTGAGCTATAGGCAGTTTATAAGCCGGTGTGTTGATTAGTTCAGTGTCATTTTCAGGGACCCCCAATAATGGGACCCTTTTACCCATACTATTCCCAGAAAGAACCCCTAAAGATATGCCCTAAAGACAATGGGAGTCCCTGGAATCACCCTTGATTACTGTAGTTTGCTTTGTTGATTGGTTAGTTAGTATGTGAGTTCGTTGATTAGAGTTTTTCTGCTGCCTAAAGCCCTGGTTCACAGAGGGGTTAATGATCCATTCTCTCTTGCAAAGGCATCTCGTTTTATACCGACTCATTAGCCACTGGTTTTTCAGTGTTTAGGCTGGACCCAAGATTACCTTCCCCCAAAACAAGGATAGCACCTGAAAATAGGCCGGGCCCCAAAAGGAAACTCATCTTCCAACCACCATTTTTCAGGGGATGTACTTAGAATACATTCTCACATTTGAAGGGAAGCTACTACCTTTTTTCAAACATGCCATCATTTTGAGGACAAGATTACTAGTTTTTTGGTCGAGCTTCTATTTCGACCAATGCTGGACCAAGGGTGCACAGTATAGAAAGGGGCAAATCTAGCCTTAGACATGATGCAACCATAGAACCATAGCCAGATCTAAATGCAAACCATCTCAACACATGCAACCGTGGCAAATCTTCCTCATGGTCGATCCATGCGAAATTGGTATATCTAACCACATGAATGGTATTTTTCATGGTTGACCTTTGTGGGATCAATGTCTGAAAAAAAGGTGGGTGTGATATAAATATATATATATATATGTTTACATACACAGCATTTTATCCATGAATCCTATGGGTTAGGTAGTCCCCTACCGGACCAAATCGGACCTCTTTTTTAGTTTACAATGGCCGCAACGCGGCAACGCAACTCACCAGTGAACGATCGATCCCAAACCTCAGGTGATCTTCCATTTGAGGGAGTTGGCCAAGGTTGGGACTGGAAGAAAAAAGAAACAAGAAGAAGCAGGGGTCGATGGATCATTCAATGGGACCCAACCAGTTAAGAAAAGGGGGTTATAACTTCTATAAGTAGATTGGGACTGGACATCGGATGATGGGAAAATATGGTGGAAAACTGTATAGCCCTTTACAGATAGCGCATGATAGCCACCTGAAATGGTTCTGAAGTAGAGAGATTTCCTTGTAGTCTGCAAGATGGGCCCCCTACGAAATGAAGGTATACATAACCCGTATAAATGGCCGAAGGTAAATCGGAAACTGGAGATATGAACATCACCCCGAAATAAATGGAGTTAGTTATCAAGGTTTGCAGATTTGTCCCCCAAAAAAAATCGGAAACGAAGCCGCCACAGATGGTACCAAGCTGAGAATCTATATATATTGGTGAAACCAGGGTTTGGCGGCTTGATTCAGGGCCAAATCTACAGCCCGAAAAGAACCGGGAATATGCATGTTGTTTTTTTTGGTTGGTGCGGACATGTTGGACGAAAGATGGACCATGACATGTTCTATATAAATAGATTGGTTTCTTCATTTTTTTGGGGGGGTTGTCCCATTCAGGGTTGAAAACATGGTTGAAAACAGATGCCAAGATGAAGGAAGCCGGAGCCAACTTAGACAGTTTGTTTTTCTTTAATATATGGTGTATCTTGGATCTACAGCCCAGCCAACAGTGGTAAAAGGCTGGGGATTCCGCAGCAAAACAAATTCAAAAAATGTAAATAATGTCATCCTGGTGGTGACGATTGCATCATGGGTAAGATCCAAGGTGTATATAGCTAGATGAACACCCCCCTTTCAACTACCCGAGTTTGGGCAAATAGATCAGTCCCATTGAGTGTTTTTTTGTTGGAAAGTATTTAAGTTGGATATGCCATAGGATCCATGTATACAACAGTATATAGACGTCCAAATACTTCCGAAGAAAGTGTAGGTACAATGTGCGGGTCCAAATACCTTCTCAGCAGGTGTTTGGATGCCTTGGGAGTACATTTACTCTACATATGCAATAGATTTAGGCCAAGCTAGGCAAACGTATCATGTGTTGTGACATGCTCTAGGCTGCTTGATTTTCTAGTCCACGGATGTTCAGACAGGTCGCAGTCAATCAATAAATCAAATCAATGAATCAACCATACCATACCCTAAGAATCCAGACCCTTGTAGGATTGATGGCCGGAGTCGAAACATTCCATCCCCAGGTCATAGGATTGGATCCGGGAAATTCCATTTTTTCTTTTGAAACCACCAATTTGTCGTAGTAAATGATTGTTATCCGTATATTTACCTATGTTTATTTGATTTTTTATAGGTCTTTATGTAGTATATGATATGAATTTCCATGGATCCTTACAAACATACATGGATGACATGACATGGTGCCCTTTTGAGGAATCAGCTGTTTTTCACGTGTCAGGCTTCTGTGATGGCCAAGTATTTGGTGGATGCCAAGATTGCTGTGGATCCACGCTGGTTCCTTCGGAAAACTAAACAAAACAAATTGAGGTGGAAAAACTGTGGTCCCAAAGTCACCCTGCAGTTATATACTTATTTTCGTTGGGGCGGTTTTAACTCCACCTGGAAAGCCAAGTGCCTTAATTTTTAAGGCAATAGTTGCTGGTTTCAGGCACCAGGTTCTTATTTTCGTAGGTGCGGTTTTGACTCCACATATTCCGGGGTGAAAATAACACTATTTTGAAAACCCATTTGTGAGGGAGAGTGAGGAGCATTTTTTTGAGGTGCTTGCAAAGCACTAATGCCAAGTTTACCATACCATACCATTTATTTTCGGACTCTTTGGGGGTTGTTTCATTTCATTCAGGACGATCGTAGGGGCACATCTTGTAGGTAGGTGGCTGTTGTTTGTCTAGCTGTTCTTGCGTTTGTGGGAAGAAACCTGCCAACCAAACCTGCCAGTCCTGCCAGTGGTGAGTAGTGAGTGCTTGGGGAAAATATTTATCATCACCATCATCACCACCATCATCATCATCATCATCATCATCATCATCATCATCATCATCCATCATACTATGTGAACCATATGTTCATGACTTGCAACAAATTGGATACCCAAACAGAAACTTTGCCAAAATTGCAACAAAAACTAACAGCTTGTCACTGAAAGTCGACCATTCCAAAAGGAAAGGATCATATTCCAACCATCCATTTTCACTTGCAAACTTGCTGTTAGTTTCAGGCAGGCTATACTTCAAATGTGCATTATCATAGTCCTGAATGTTTGGTACAACATCCTAAAAAAAGGGCAGCCTATGTGCAATCATTTTGTTTGCATAAACTGGTGTCGGCACTTCAGACTGCTTCCGGGGTTCGGCTTTTTCCAAAATTTACTAAAACCAAATGTCGTTCGTTGCAGAGGCTTGGTTTCTCAGAAAAACATACAGGTATACCTTGTAGACCTGTATTTCCTCATCAGGAATCTACGATGAGATATGTTTGGCAGTATCTTCAATCAATTGGTCATGGCGGCTATTTGAATAAACCGATCGCTGCTCCAAAAATTGATTCGATTCTTCCTGAATGTACCATTGCTGAGATACCACCTGATCAGCGATACAAGAATTACTTGAGATTGGTCAAAAAACTGCGACGTTTACAAAAAGATGCATCTGGATAGTTTCGTTGGTGCGTAGTTCTGTCCGAGGAAGTGTAATTTAGCATGCGTTTTTTGTTCATTTTCACCACCTGTGTGATTATGATGTCGATTTGAGTTGTGGTCCCCCCACCAGTGGTTGGGACATGACTTTGCGAGGATTGTCCGCACTTTCGCTGTCTAAACTCCCATTATTTCATATCATTTCCATATAATACTTCAAATCATCTTCAAATCTGCCAGGGTCTAGACTCCCATTATTTCATATTATTTCCATTTAACAGTGGATAAACTCATCAACCCAATTCAACCGTAGGTGTTTATATATACCCATGACATAAGGATTCCTTTTTTCCAAGGTGGGTCCCCCGGATATCATTTCGAAAATCCAAGGTACGATCTTGCAGATGAGTTGGTTAGCAACACCGCACCCGAGGTTTAGATGCGAAAAGGGGTCGTCGTTTGGAGCATCAAATCCCAGGTCCACAAAAAGAGTCGGACCTGGTATATATTTACCCAACATGTATACCCTAGAAATGAAGAGAAGGTAGTTGAATAGGCCATAGATGTATACTAGATCATTGAGTTTTTGGGTAGTTATTTTCGATTATGATGATTATCAACTATGGGAAAGGTGTTTGAAGGTGGTACCCCCTGAAAAAGATTTGGGACCGCTGGGATTGTTTTTGTGGTGATGGGTATTCTCAAAACTTAGACGTCTAAGTATGGGATTTTTACACGCAAACTTCTGAAAAAAAATTATGTTTCAGGAACTTCGCGTTTTCGATGGGAACACGGCGTGTGAACTCCCTGTACCGTATTTAATGCCCCCCCTGTTGGTAGCATTAAATTTACTACTGTTGATGGCTGAAATCCTGCAAGCACCAGTTGAGGTTGGTAGTTTAAATCCCAATATTTATAGGGTTTCATACATCCCAGGTGGTTGTTTGGGATTTCAGCCATCAACAGTAGGTGGTAGTTTCAAATATGTTTGATGTTCACCTCTACCTGTGGAAATGATCCACTTTCACGAGCATATTGTTCAAGTGGGTTGAAACTAAACCACCAACTAGTTTACTTTGCACACTTTCAGGAACTTGTAACAGTTCAAGTTCAAGAGAGAAGTGTTGAACAGATGGTGAGTATTTCTTCATGATACTATGGGCCCCACATCCCCAAAATTCTCCCTAAAAGTCCTTTAAAGTGTTTTCCATCATTGAGCCGTTTTTTGGGTGAAAAAACTCCTGTGGATTTTTTTCACTTTTTTTGAACGCAAAAAAGTCGTGGGAGGTTTGGTGGATTTCCCCAACTTTGAAGTGGATTCCCAACGTTGTGAAGTGGAGAGATTTCCCCACGGTTTGATACTCCGCGATTCCTGTTGGGGAGTAGCCATTCTCAACCCCACCGGAAGGTATGCCTCCCTGGGATCCCTGTGTGTACCTGCAAAAAATGACGTGATGTGACCGAAAGGCTCATCCTGAGATTCCACAGCTGTGGAATATGCGTGGCAACTCTCGCATTCAGCTGCAAGGTGGTGGCGATCGCGTTTTCGTCGTTTAATTTTTTTTTGGATGGGTTGGAACGCAAAAAATGGCACGGAAGATATGAGAAGCTGTTTAAAGGGTGGGCCCCCCCCGAGAATGAAGGCCTTCACCAAGGCCTTATTAAGGGAGAATGGTGGCTCATAATCCATTAATAAGGCCAACGAAGTCTTGGGGTGATTGCATGCAGGGAGGTTACTCCATGAAGGTTCGGCCAACTCCACGTACCTACGTGGAAGACGGGAGATGTATTGTATCATTTTCTTTGGAATGCAGGGTTCACTTTACTCGGGGTTATTTCCCTTCCACAAATGGCCTCTTTATGGCTTATAGATCTTATAAATGGGGGGTTACTAACCATGTACAAACTGAAGTACTCCCCCCAAAACTAAGATGACAATGGAGAAAAAAGGCAACCATGAATGAAGATGTATCTCCGAAGAAAATCTGGGTGATTTTTCAGCTAGCCATGTTAGTTTTCCGGAGAGTAGTTTTTGTTTTGACTGTTTGGAGCTTAAGCAACGGTGCAGTGGCCCCCTCGGTGGAATGAAACAGGGCCCAGTTAGTTATGTTACGTTAATAACACGCCTTCAGGATCTTCGCATCAATGAGCAAGGAATGTTCGTGAATGTCCAAACTGGTGGTTTTCGCCTTTTGTGGTTTTCGTGCAACTGGTGGGTTTTGTTTTGCACGGTCGAAGGTGGCAAATTGAGAGATGTGCAGACGGGCTTGAACAACAATCTTCATGCCATCTATGGTGGTGTGCAGTTTGGTCGGGTAGCCTGGGAATTGGTGAGTGGGTTAAGTTCCATGGGGGAAAGCAATGGCTTTGACCTTCCCTGAAACTAATTGTTTGCCCCTGAAATCAATGGTTTGAATATGTCGTTTTGGGATACAGTATATTTTCAGGGGGTATGTTAGATTCAGGGAGTGTAAGTGATTTTTTCTAATTTTTGGTTTTCCGCCAAAGGTTCCAGAAGAGGATATACCATTTTGGTTACGGTTAATACTAGTTAAAGTTATATTCTTCAATCAAATGGGGTTGAAACCCCACACCAATATGGTCGTGACCTTGGGATGTCAGATGTTCACCTCACATAGAGATATCAATGGGGGCCCTTTTTGGAGCCAGGCCGCGAGGTGCTAAACTAAGATCGTTAGTTTCAGGTATGATATGTCCCTTTCCTAGGATTCCATCTGCCTTCCCTGAAACTAACAACCAAAGTCTGGTTGTTGGAAGATGAACTTTCGAAATGTTTCCCATACCATCTATAGCCTGTATGGTATATATTGGACCTACCGGCTTCCGAACTTCGGGGGAAACTCGGCCTATGTTCAGGGTACCCAACAGGATTCCCAACAGGACGAAGGATGGGGGAACTTGCCGAGGCTTGGATCGATTCCAGTTGGCACAGCGTCCTTCCATGCCCACGGCTGGTATGGTACCTGGAGGTGCTATGCCTGGAGCAATGCCAGGACGGGAGTCAAAAGTAAGGCCGGAGAATGGTGAAGGGTATATGAATTTGGATAGTAATTTATAAGTCTGATGACAAGCCATTGAAAGAAGATAAATCACTGAATTGTGTAGTGACAGTGTTTTTTTTGTGAAATTAGTAATTTTGAATTTGTTTAAAGTGATAGTTTTCTTTCAACCATGGGATTCATCACCATTTTTCACCACCATTTGGGAGAAGATTTTTGCAACTTTCTCCAAGCATTTGTTCAAATCCAAGGATGCTGTGCACAAATATCCAGTAAATTATTGAGATGGTACGGGTACCCTCCCTGAAACTAACATAGCACCTGAACATGGATGGTTTGAAGATGAAATTTCCGTTTGGGGTGCTATGTTCGTTTCAGGGAGTGTAAGTCTAATCCCATAAACTTACTCTCTTTGATGATCCCAGACCAGTGCAATGATTTTGTTCATCAAAAACTAAGGTAAAATCTACCTTGGTGACTGGAAAAATCCACCAAGATGGGCCTCTACTGTTTAGGGAAACCCACAAACCTTCCCTCTATTGGAATCCACCAAATCCATCCAAATCCGATTCGACAAAAAGCCACCAGGAGCAGCCTTGACACAGCCAGCTCGATTTGACATTCAAGGTATGCAATTGGGTCCTACTGGTCGTCCCATGCGCCTTGGGTCGAGAAATTTTACAAAAATTCCGATGAACATCGGCGATTCAGGGAAGGGTGGTTAAGATATGGTTAAGATATGTTTAAAATAAAAGCCGGTTGGGATTGTTGATTTTTATGACTACCCATGCGAGTGGTTTTTGTTATGGTCTTTACATAGAAGTTGGTTTGTAAGGTAAGTGTTTGGAAGGGTGTTGTTTTTTTTGTGGTTTTCATATGCCTCATGTGAGTTGTTTTTGCTGATCGTTGTAGTAAGGTAGTCGTATATTTGATGTTGACCCGTCTTATGTCTCATATCTTTGTTGTAAGGTACTCATAAACCCCTCTTTTATGACCCATATCTTTAACTCCAGTGGAAACAGTGGGTAGAACTAACCAGAGAATCAAATCCACTTACAGCTTTTCTTGTGCCCATTGCTTTGCTCAAAGAGCAAGTGAAACTTTGGATGTCTACATGATTTGGTGTGACACAGCCTGACAAAGCAGTTCTACCCCAACTACTGTACCCAGCAGGACATCCCAGTGCCTATTCTACCCCATAGGACTATATAGACTTACTAGGTGGTGGTTTCAAGCATGTCTTATTTTCACCCCTACCTGGAGAAATGATCCAATTTGACTAACATTTTTCAAATGGGTTGAAACCACCAACTAGTTTACCATAAATCAACGCCAAATGTAGGTAGATATACCACACATCAATCCTATGGGCACCTTCAACTTCCAACATTTCCAAGACAAAAATTCGCCCCGAGGAATTTTGTATCGAAACCATGAAATCCCACCGTTTGTGGCACCGTGGAATTTCACCCCACCCCCGAGGTTTATGCCACAACGCTTCCAACTGACTCAGAAGGATACACCTCAAGGCATTGACAATTAATTTGGTGAAAAGATGAGGGGTTGTTCTTTGGGTCGTTTTTTTTTGGGCGGGAAAGGGATAAAATAAATAGCCTGGTCCGGCGAATAGGTGGTAAGTGGCATCGAGGTTTACAGCTTTTGCATGCTACTTTCCACATGTTTGCCAAAACCTTCAAAAATCCACTGAACTACTACAGCTTCGTATGGAAGTCTTATCGTTTAACCATAACTTGAATGAATCACCCCTGGTGGCCAAGATTTATTCCTTAAAAATCATCCAAGAAACGTTTTTTTTTAATTGTCTTCTTCTCTTTTCAGAGACTATACCTCCTGTAAAATCCTCTCATACTAAGACTACTAAGATTAAAAGATGTAAATTCTGCGTTAGTTTATGATTTCTATTATTCTTGTCCCCATTCCCGCAGGATGGGATACTTTTATTTTTTCGTGCCTCATTCAGAGTGTTTGTAAGTGGTGCCCCACTGGGATTCACGTGGTGATGGTTATCTAAAAACTTAGACTTGAATGTTCTTCACCTAGAAAACGGAGTAGTTTTGGAGGTTTTGATGCAGGTAAATACACCATCTTCCTGGTGGTTTCAAGAGCCAGTCCATATATTTGCTGCAGAAACATGGGGGTGTATGTTTATTGCCAGCCATATTTTGGTTTACCGCAGAGGCAGTAAGTGATGTTTAATAGCCAACATATATCAACATACGCTCAATATATGGTGTCTTCATATACTTCCAATGACCTGTGCCAAACTACCCAGTTTTGTACGCTAATTATAGACCAGTCAGATTGAGTGTTTGGGATCCTGGCTCACCCGAACCTGAGAATGGGAGCATGGAACCGAAATGTTATGCATTTTAGAGGTGATTCAAAACCCCAACGGCTTCATACTCTGAGAATATGATGGGAACATGCCTAGGGAACAAATTTTTTGACTCCTGAAAAAAGTGGAGATGCCAATCAATCATATGCAAACTGCGCAATCAACCCAGTCAGGTCCAAGAACTCCCAGTTGCCGTTTTTACACTGGATGATCCTATAAGAATCCAAACCCTTCATGATGGATCCCATGGAATCCATGGAACATGGTATATTTACCTACATTGAAAACCATAAAAATCAACCAAAGCGGGGTAAATGTACCAGCCCATGGATTCTATGGGGATGTTTATAGGCATTTTATAGGCTTGCAAATCCCTTGGATCCCGGGAAGTTCCCAACCGACGACATCCATCCATCATTCATGTGGTGTCTCGCTTCGCATCGTTTTTTCGTCGGCAGGTGTGGATTTGGCCTTGGACAAGTTCGACCTCAGTGCACCCGAGCGATTTAATCAATTGCCAGCATGCAGTCGGTGGAGCCAAGACTGGAATGGGGATGTATACCTTGGATGTCCTGTGGGATGTTAGGATCTAAATGGTTAGTAAATGGGGTATTTCACCTAGCTATAAATGGGGTATATTGGGGTTATAACCTACTTACTAACCATTTACTATCTTCCTGGGACATCCAAGTACTGTTTGTTGATGGCAACCAGAAATCCGGCGGGGCGGGGCGGGCAAGGGCGGGCAAGCACCCAGTTGAGGGAGGTTGGTAGTTGAAAACTCCCATTATTTACGAGGGTTTTAGCACCATCCCAGGTGGTTGTTTGGGTTTTTTTCCATCAATAGTACGGGAGGGATGGATGGGGGATGTATCCGGGATGGAAGGAAAGGAAGAGATTTTGTTTGTTGTACCCCCCTGAAAACTAACATGACTGGCTGGAAAATCCACCATGAATGAAGATGTATTTCCTATTGAACATGGGGATTTTCCAGCCAGTCATGTTAGTTTTCAAGGGTGTATCGTTTTTGGTTTGAAATATACATGGCATGGTAGTCATGAAATCACCTCCTGGAACGTGTTTTCACTCTGATCCTCGGGCTCCTGGACTGCCAAGATAGGTATTTTTTCCAATTAGCTTGCACAGCGGCACAGCTGTGATTGAAATGAGGTTTGGAGAGAAGGCCCTCCAACTATTTTCATGGCCATCTAAAAGCAGCTTACTTTAGATTTCTTTCAGGTAGGGCGTTGTTTGCTACGATAGCTTCGTCTTACGAATCCCATGATACAAGCAGGATTTTGTTGCCGGAAATCCCAATTAGCTAAGAGGTTATCATTTTTTCACTCCAAGGTGCGTTGGTAAGGAAAAGTCTTTGCAACATGGCCTTTGTGTAAATCTGCTGTTCATGATCATTACCCACATCATACCATCCATGTATGGTATATTTAGCTACATTTCTTTACCATAAAAATCAGCATATAATCAGCCAATATAGATAATTGTACCATACACGGATCCTATGGGTTATATAAGAATGCAAATCCATTTTCCTCCAACACTTGAGTGTTTTATATTAAACAACAAGATGGCCATATTACATTTTTTCTCCACCTATTTCAGTGTCCTTGCAGGTCCTCTTTTTTTCACTGAGAATCCAGACCCCTCCCAATCCAGAAGTATTGATGGTATCAAAATCCTATCTCCAGGTCATACTGTTGATGGAAGAAATCCTGCACCACCTGGGATGGAAAAAACCTGCAAATAATGGGATGAACTACCTATCAAGTGGTGCAGGATTTCTTCCATCAACAGTAGTATTGCATATAGATAGAGATATTCCTGGATTTCTTCATATCCTTAGGACATACCAACATATCCTTAGGCTTAAACCCCAAAAACGGTAACCCCTCCAAGGGTTCCTTGCAAGGTGGGCCCGTCTGATCAATATGAATGGCCTCATAAATGGATTTCAGTGGGGTTATTTCACCCTACTTCTAGTGGTTTATTTTACTCCATGTATAACTGGTTTTTGGGCAACATAGCCCCTGAAAATGATTGCTTCTCCTTTTTGTTGGGGCTATTTTCAGGTTGCAAAATATTAGTTTCAGGGTTCCCCGGGTATCCAAACATGGCAACAAACAGCACATTTGCTCTAAACCCGTCACGGCTGCGTCGTTGAGGTGCATCCTTCGATTCCGTGGAGGGACGTATTACCTTGGGAAAGGTGTGGAGCCTCCGTGACCAGACGGTAAATGGCCATGGGGAAAAAAACAAAATCGGTTCAACAAAGAAAGCAAAGCTAACCCTTATAGTCTTCCAAATACCTTGGATGATAACAAAGAAGAAACTTGTCTCAAAGATCAACATAGCAGATGGAATGTAACTCCTTATTTGATAGATCTATCCCTAGTCTTCCAGTCATACCGTACTTGAGGATCGGTGTCGGTTTGGACCCCCCCAAACTCACACCTCCTGAGGAGAAGGCCTTTAGGGGGTCATTTCACATCTCCAAACCGAAGATAGCTGGTTTGTTGATTGGAAAAGGTTCCTCCAGTGATTTGAAGTCTCGGAAAAACCCGGACTCAAATGGGGAATACCCCCGGACTGGGAGGTTGTTCACTCTACCGAAAACGACTCAAATGCTGGTAAATACACCATACATTGAGTGTGTGGTGTTATTAATAAATTACCCTCCCTGAAACTAACATACAGTTTTTAGCCCCTAACAATGGTGGAAACCTAATAGGAATCTCTCTCTGAACTTCCAGGGGGGCCCTAAATTTCAGGGGCTTTTGCTGTTAGTTTCAGGGAAGGTAACTCTGGGATACTCAAACCGCCCGTGGGAATTTTTCCCTGACAAGGTTGGTGATCAGGATCAGGGAAGTGTCCCCTTTATATCCAATATGGTTCCCCCTTCAGTCAGGTGTAGGAGTTATAGTACCCTAAGCATCCAGGTATGTCCTAAGAAAGGGATTAACCCTACAATCCTGTTGTGGGGATGGGATTGGGACCATCAAACCTACTCTATAGGGAAGGGTATGGATCCTTAGGGGTAGTTCAGCAATTTGCGCAGATGATCCAAAGAGGATGTTGTGTTTTGGCTGTTTTTTGCAGGCCTTCTTGACCACGATGCGCGAGGCACAAAGAAATGGAAAGGAAACAAATCAAATTGAGCTGGGCGAATCGTGATGGTAAACACCAACCGTTTTTTGTCCAGATACACCCTGGAAGATTAACATGGAACCTACAAATCACCCATTTAGAAAGGAAAATGATCTTCCAAACCTCCATGATTATGGTCCATGTTAATCTTCCAGGGTGTAATGCAGAAGCATCACATTTTTTTGAACTACAAGTCAGTTGAACCCTGATTTAACTTTAACTTTTGTACATGTGTTGAAAATACATTTTGCATCTCAACTTATGATCTATATAGTCTATAGCTACTGGGATGTCCTGCTGGTACTTAGTAAATGGATTATAACCCCTATATTTGTGGGTTGTCAGTCATGTAAATAGGTGAAATAAACCAACTTGCTAGTTACTAACTTCCATGGACACCCTAGATTACAAATCATTACCCATTTCTTAGTCATCAGTCATGGACCGTTCCCGCGGAAACAAGTCCCGGACAGACTTGGTAATATTGAGGACAAGAACTGACAAACTAGCAATGGAAAACTAAGCATTTGAACATGTATCTCCCTGAAACTAACATAGCCCCTGAAAATGGATGGTTGGAAGATGAATTTCCTTTTGGGATGGCCCAATTTCAGGGGCTATGTTAGTTTCAGGGAAGGTATCTCATATTCAAAATTGTGATTCTTCATTGGCATGTTAGTTTTCCACAGAGTATTATGCAATTCCTATACTAAGTTGTAATTGAATCCCATAGCGTAGACAGGAAGACACATCACCTCAAAACTCACACAAAAATGGCCTCAATAACAAGACAGCTGTTTTTCCCACTCAGCACGGCACGCTGTGAGGGATCTTATGAGTGCTTGGAGACGGAGAATATCAGTTTGTTGAAGCAAGTCTTTAACCCCGTCTTGGCCGACAGGAGCGGTGAATGTCCCCGGATGGAAGGTAGGATCAATGGTGAGGATCAATGGGTTCTTTCACCTTCCTTATAATAATAGGGGTTTTTGTTGGCGTTGTAACCCAGTTACATCAGTTCCTAACCTTTGATCCTAACTTCCTGGGACATCCAAGATTGGGAGGGCTGGGCCGAGGGTGGTTGTCTTCTCGGCCACTGCTGTTGGGGTAGTGAGTGAAAGAAACCATCACATATCATCACATTGTTGAACTACAGTAAGAGATGAATTCTCTCGCAAAGAGGCTAAGTATAGATATTAGCATGGTGGTTTCAAAGATTTTTTGTGTTTACCCAGGATCCTTGGGGAAATGATCCAATTTAGACTTGGGATGACTTGGGCATGTTTGTTGTTTAAACGGGTGGTTCAACCAACAACCATGGATTTCATGGGATAGTTGTCATGAAAGGGAATTGACTGGTGTCTTTTTGCGTCTCAGCATAGAGATGTGACTTGGAGTGGAGCGTAAGGGGTGTATGAATAATCGCAGCTACCAAATGGTCCTCTTCTACTGGCGATTTATATGATACATACGCACAGCATCAGAGAAGTGAGAATATCATAAAGTCATCTTAATCAATTTGAAACAAGTCTATGTTGTGTAATTGTAAAAGAGATAGTTACTTGTAACAGGTGATATCAAGTAATACAACACTGGGAGTCCCATGACGGCTTTTTACGAGTCCCACATGGGTTTTCGGACCAAAAGCTCCTCCGACCAAACTCAGGCATATTGTCAAACAATGAAAAATCTTTGGCACTTCAAGCCCCCATAGAATCCATGTATAGTATACTTCCCTATGTTTTGGTTGATGTTTATGGTCAATCTATGGCCCTACGCATCAACCGTCACAGTTCTCAGATGGTGCTTATGTCCAATTACCTCCAAAACACATAGTATTTATAGTTTCCATTACCATTCTCAGTTTCGGTGAGCAAGGCATCCCTTTTGGGGTAGCTAAACCAGGTGGTGGTTAAAAAAAAGAAATCACCCCTATTGGGGGAAGATTCCCATTTTGACTAACATTTTTCAGATGAGTTGAAACCACCAACCAGTAAATAATTTCTCCCATGTGACACTCCTGTGGGTGAGTTGTGAAAAACCTTCGAACTCCAGGATTTCGGAGGGCAACTCTTTTATTCCTCCAGATCCCAACCTCGACTACATCTCCAAGTTGCGCAATTTGATCCAGGCGGATTTTCTCCGCACTTCCCTCGGTTTTCCCTTAAGAATCCGGGTGAAACACCGATCCATTCCTAGTCTTTTAGGATGGGATTGGAACCCTCATTCCTATTCTAGGGAGGGCTCTGGATTCTTAGGGTTTGTTGGTTTTCATACGATGTTTTTGATGGGCCCAAAAACGATCGTTATAAATGGAGTGAACTAATCCCTATAAATGGGTTTACTAAATAATGTAACTGGGGTTATTTCACCCTAATTACTTAAAGGGGATATAACTCCATTTATAACTGGTAGGGGCCCACCTTGTACAGAAAAGATCATTCGAAGGTTTATAAAAGTTCATGCGAAACGCCGGAGAATTTCCGATAACGTTTGTGTGAACATAAGAAAACCTTTCAGAACAGAAGGTTCATGAGGGTGTGTGGGTTGACAAAGTTGAATTTTTTAGACTTTGACGGGGTTGGTGTTGTGTTTTTGTTTAAGATCACCTGTTCAAAGGGGCGTAAGATGATGGTAGTTTTCCTTATAGTTTGTTTTTTTTGTTTGATATCCAAAGGCAGAATATGGCAATCCCTAGGGGCGATTTATATACTACTGCTGTTGGCGGAAGGTACAAAACTTCAAAGACCGGGACAAACTTCTCTGCACGATGGGGCCCCTACAAGCATTGTAAATGGAGTTACGGGCCCCCTGTAAATGGCCTCAGTGTACTTACAGGTTCCATGTAAAATTGGTTACGGGGTCCACCTTGTACCTATCAACTGGTGCAAGACTTCTTCCATCCAAATTAGTACTCTCTTTTGACTGCTAGGGACTGTTATGAGCGAAGAACCTGAACCCCAAGCTGCTCTCATAGTAGAACTCTGAACTGACCAGTATGCCAGTATTACCCCATATTGTTTCCATGTGACGATTGTATATTTACCTACATTTTTTTGCGTATTCACATCTCCCGCGACTATGTTAACAAACACATCACCGCATACGATTTTAATGGATCGTCGTTACACATCAACTCAGAAAACTGGTCTGCACACTCATGCATTGGAAACAGTACCATATAGTTGGACCAACGTGCTGCCATGGTTTGAATCTCACTTCGATACATTCCGATGGTGGGGCGTCACTGGTGGTGGGGCGCGCAGTGCAGCCACAGTGGTTCTGGAGCCAAACATCCTGGAGCCCTGCCTCCATGCCCACATGCGCTTGCCGATGCTGCATCACCCAGGTCGAGCCCTACTCAGAATCGCTGAAAGGCTGAAATGATGCGATCAGACCCAACTCCTGGCTCGCCGAAGATATGGTGCCAGAGGATATGCCGGTTGAAGCAGAAGACAAAGGCAGAGGAAGGGGCCGAGGATGCTGCCCCGAGTGCTGCGCCAGCTCCAGCAGATGAACCCGTTTTGGCGTCATGTGTATTTGTATTGCCTGGTCGGTTTATGTAGCCATTCGACTTTGACTGAAGCAATTGTCAGTGGGATGTGGATTGAAGGTCACAGATCCGAATCCATGGCCTGTTTTTTGGAGCTGTTTTTCGACCTTACCCAATACCGTCCATGTTTGTATATATATATATATGTAATATTTATTTTATTAAATATTTATATATGTACCTACATTTTGGTTGATCTGTTTTTGTATATAAATGTGTTTTTTGATTGTTTCCCATTCCATCGATGTTGGTTTATTTACATACGTGAATACCCTAAAATTCAACAAAATGAAGGTAAATATACCACACATGGATGGTATGGGTTAATGGACCCCAAATAGAGGACTGTCACAAGTTGCAGGTAATAAACTGGGACCCTAAAACTAACATCACAAGGAGTCATTAAGTGGGACCCGTTTTGGGGGCATTAAATCATCAAACAGTGCAAATGTATGTAATTTCTCTATAATAGTTCATTGTTTGGGTTGGTAATATAACGACCCCTGAACATGAAATCGCACCTACTGGAAGTACGGGGTTTTTGAATACCCACTGAATAAGGATTTCCGTTGTTATTTACAGTAACTAATTGGGATATCCGTTTATCCGCAAGATAGGTGGTGGCAACTCAAATATGTTTTTTTTGTCACCCTTATTTTGGGGAAGATGAACCCATTTTGACTATATATATATATATAATTATTTTTTAAAGGGGTGGTTCAACCACCAACAAGATGTAATGATATATAACACTAGTCAACCCAGTTGGACCCCAGTTGAGGGTGTATATAATATCCAACTGATGTACTGAACTAACATATCCCACCTTGGGAAAAGGGAAATCATCTTCAAAATGCCATTTTGTGGGGGATATGTTTGTTCCCTGGAGGGTATACCTGTTGAGGGTGTAATGTATTGATCAACTCGTTTTGTAAGTTGGGTATTATAAGGTCACCAACCGTTCGCTGGTGCTTAGGGCGCGAGCTAATGGGTTAAAGGAGGAGGAGCTCAGCACTTTTCCTTAGCTATCCCTAGTGGCATCCCATGGAAAAGATGGTGGTATTTTCAGCTACATTTGTTTATACCAAAAAAGTCAACCAAATGTATGGGTATATAAATTTATCTTACATGGATGGTATCGGGTATGTCGTTTGGGGTGTCAAACATCTCTCAGAAAAAATGTCTGCCCTCAAAATCCAGATACCTCTGGATCAAGTAGGATGGGGCTGGTCTCAATTCCATCCCGATTGGTCATAGGATTGGATCGGGGAAATCCTAGACTCTTAAGCCATGCCAACGGATCCTTAGGGAAAGATCAGAATGATTTTGGTTGTTTAGGGATTTTTGCACAAAGGATGTTGTTTTTGTTGATTGATGAATGTTTGAGAAGACTTCAACATACACCACCTGTCCCTGCAAAACTAGTGACTGGAAGTATTTGATGATTTGTACACCACGGATATCCAAAACATGTAGACACCAAATAGAAAGGTTTGCGAAAAGGCAACTCCTTTAGCATATCCCTAAGAATCCAAATATGTCCCAAGAAAGGGAGTACCCCGATCCATTCCTATTCTAAGAATGGGATTAGAACCCTCATTCCTATTCTAGGGAGGGGTCTGGATTCTTAGCATATTGGCAACTTGGAGTATCCAGCTGTTATGTCTCTACCCTGTACACACATGATTTCCACATTCCTTTCTTTTTGGGAAAGCATGTTTCGGTTCCGTTGGCTTGCTCGTGTCGTATGTGTGTGTTGTCCAGGAAGAAAATAACCTTGGCAAACAGAGGCGAGATTGGTGGGGGAAAACTGGGGAAGATGGGAGACCTCGGAGTTGGTTTTAAAAATCTAAGGTTTGAGACTTCCTGCGAAAGGAGGATCATCCCAGGACTTGGATACGTGGTTAATGATTATTCGTATTGGTTTAGTAAGGATCGGTAGAGTTGTGGTTTCCCGTTTCACCCCTTGTTAAGGGGAAAATAATCCACTAACCCTAGTCTTCCAAACATCGTACGTGGGGATCGGTGTCTGTTTGGACCCCTCCAAAAAAAACACCTCCTGAGGCGAAAGGCCTGGAAAGAGGGTCCTTTCACTCACACCGAAACAACGAGAAGGTATGAGAGGATGGTCCTCCCTTTTGCTGGTCCTGGAGATTCATCCTCCAGGAAATTTCCAGTGGTTTTCGATTTCCAGTAGTTTCAGGAGTTTCAGGAGTTTTATGTAATTTCAAGGAGGGATCTCTATTTTGACCCTTCAACTCTCTCATGCCCAACACACACATCCACAAGACGATTTTCACGGTGACCTTGACCTTGCTGCACTCAAGAACGCTTCTTGGTTGCAAGCAGATGTTTCATCTGGAGGCTATACATTCCAAGAGTTTTCTTCATAGTGGTAACACTAATGGTAGCCCCATGCCCAGCACGTGCTGTTCTTGATACCCGACCTATGTAGTCCTCGTCCGTCCAAGTGCACGTACAAATTGGTGATAAGGCCAATCTATTGCGCATACCAAGTTCCAACATTTGGATACCAATTTCTGCTAGCATGTGCGTTTTGGGGCGGACTTTAAAAAGAAACATTCCCTTTCGATGGGATGAGGCAGCCAGCTGTAGATACCCTTCCTTAGATGAGTTGGAATTTCTGGGGGGTACACTTCAAGAATCTTCAAGACTCATGATTTCAGTTGAAAACCAAATTAAGTTGATCAGTTTGGAGATATGCTTGCATGAGTTTGTATCGCATTTTTGCAAGAAAGAATCACAAACATTGAAAGCTGCTGATCCTGCTTTCACCGCCGCATCTGGTGGTAAGAAGATTCCATGGCCATAGAGGATATCAAACAGCTCATTGGCTTTCTGGATGGTGTACTTCATAATCAACATATCTCCATCGCATTCCTTGGCAACCACATCTCAGGTTTGATGGCTAGCCTATGTTATGTGTTCCCGTATCAATTCATTTTGTTGCTTGGCAATGGGAAGGGTAGGTTTGGGTGGATGCAGATTAGATTCGAAAGCCTCCAAGGCATACTGCAACCAGCGGCATACCACCCCCGTATCATGACCTTTTCCTGCAACTGAAGTTGGGAAGTCCGTTTGCCTTAGAGCAAACTGGGGGGGTATGTTGGGCCATTGGCTATCAGGCTGTAGGGCTATAAGCAGGAACCATGTGAACCATACTAGATCAGTACGTTAAGTCAAGAAACGATGACATTCCCAAAGTTCTGGTTGACCATTCTTCGCATGAAGTGTATCGATGCGTATTGTGGCAAAATTGCTGGAAGTCTGAATATGCAGCAAGGAGTCGGTCATCCAAAGCTCTATGCACACCAAACTTTCTTTTCATGCAAAGCCATACCACCATACTAGCACACATATCAGCCCCGAAGCCGATATGGAAAGTATGCACTATGTCGGGTTTAATCCGGTATGGGTCATCACCTCCTGGTACCAATAAGAATGGGTGCCCACAAGCCTTGATTGGATTTGGCCCAGGGCGATTGCTTCGCCATGGGGCTTGATCATCCATCCGGTGCCATTCCTGGGGGCTCACAAAATGATAAAGCTACCTACTATCTCGGAAGTTCCTAGCCTATTACGTATCATATCTTGACAAAGCTGGATCTTGAAAATCTGCTATATATTGTTGATATCTTTTTTGTTTCTCATTTTTCCATGGACCCCAGTCCTGCCCGGAGCAAAGATGGCAAACCCTTGCAGAGCTGAAACCGCTCAATAATTGAAAAGCCTCAGCTTGGAGTGCAAAGCTAAAGCAGTGGGGGGCGGCTTAACATGTGCATCTAGGTAACCTTTCTGAGGTATGGCCAATCTCCTTTTCCAGCTATCCATACCATCTTGAAGTGTTTCCCTTTGGCCTGGAATGGGTCTAATCGAATTGGGAGGAGTATGTTGTAGGCATAGCAATGGAAAATGCATAGCGATAGACGATTACATACCCCACCTGAAACCCATCATGGTAAAGTGATGCCATTTGTGCAGCCCATGCTTGGTTTGATGTCTCTAAGGGTCTTCTCTCCATGGTAAAGCTTCGAGGAAATGCATGAATGTAAAAACCGGGAGCAAAAACTGTGCCTCAGATTGAGGCCCAGTGCTTGACATTTAATATATATGATCCATGTATCTAACTTTAAAAACTTTAAGGGGGTGAAGGCAAAGCAGAAAAATTACATACAATTTTTATCTTAAGATGAGATTCCCTGACATGTTGCTCTCCCCGGGTCCGAATACTGAAAGTATTGTTTGCCAACTTTGAACCATGAAGGGCTGGGATCTTTGGCCCCTTCCTTCATCTCCATGAGTCATATAGGGTATGGAACAGCTAGGGTCCCAATCACCGCTTTGGAAGATGGGGTGCAAAGGATCATCATGATAGAAAGCTTGCCAAAACCATGTCAGTAGATTTCTCCACTCATTCTCCAATTCAAAGTCAACACCACCAAGCATTACTTTGGGATACCTGGTCATCAAAACTTCACACCAACTTCGCATGGAAAAAACTGGCCAGTAAATAGGAACAACTCGGGATCTGGGTTTTCGAAGGCGAATCGTTGTTGAAACAAGCTCGACCTCAATTGGCACCAAAGCATCCGCATCTCTGATCACTCGTCTGAGGTTTCGAGTCACATTGGTCTTGGAGTTCTTGGTGCTGGCTATCTTGCAAAGAAGGCTACCAGCTCCTAGGGCAATCTACCAAGGGCTGTGTGATGCTTGGAAGTATGTGGGGATACACCATGTAAAGAAATGATCGGTGTGTTGGATCCGATTAAAAAGAGTACATTTCGATCATACGATATATATTATATATATATAATTGTATCGCACCGATGAATTCAATTAAGGCTCTTTGGGATGCAGACTTGCTGCAAATCATTTCAGCAATTCGTGCAGTTCTCTTTGCAGTCTCAGCCTTGGGCATTTCAAGTTGGGAAGTCTATAGTCACAATCTGCCAATTAGATGAAGCCAAGAGACACCACTGAAAATAGGATTCTAAGAGCTCCATGGCATCTTCGGTGTCCTTGATGAATTGTTCATCTTGATGGCGGGTTCCTGCAGTAGCATTATATACTTCCATTTGGATGGGAAGGATGTTGTAGTACATACCAAGTATCTACAACTTCAGATTTATACAAATAAGTATTAACATTCATTTATGTATCATGTACAAGTTTGTGGAGTATTCAAAGCTTTACAAGCTCCTAGTCGTGGAGGCAAGGCANAAGCCTCCTCTTCCAGTCTTAGACCATAGAGATATTCGTGAAGAAACACCTGGCAAACAAGTGGATTGCTTAAGGGATCATGGTGTGATATTTCCTAAGGTGTGGCCACTATAAGGTCGTCAGTATTCATCAGTTTGGTTGAACCGCGTGCATTTTTTTCAACCATTGCATCCTTGTGTCGGCATGGTTTTCCATGAACGTATCGGTGAAGTCAAGTTGACCCCAGAAGCGTATGCATTACACGCTAGTACCCCTGAAAACGATCATTTGCTTCGATGATCGCACCCTAAGCTAAATGTCATGGCCGGATCAAGATCACTTCTTAGACTTGGGCTTGGTTGACTTAGCTTTGGCTTTGCCCTTAGCAGCTGGAGGGTTTGCAGCCGGTACGTCTGGCTTCGCAGGTGTGGCTTTCGCCTTTGCCTTTGCCTTTGCAGCTGGCTTCAAAGCCCTGCATGTGACGGAGTTGCAAGGGCTGGAGGGATTGATCTGGGAAGTAACAGAATCCGTGTTCCAACTTGGCTTGAAGTATACTTTAAAGTAAAAGAGGCAGGGGCCTTGCTCTGGACATCATATGATTCAAACTGCAATCCTTCTTGTTGCACTTGATGAAAAGTTCGCGCAGTTCAGCTTTCTGGTCAACCTTAACTTTCAGAAGCAAACTAAAAAGGTACCTACGGTATACATCAAGTTACTGTAACAAGTGATATATGGTTCAGTTTTTCAAAGGCACTGAAGCAGCTTCAATGGTGCAATGGTCCTGCTCAAACTTCACCAATTCTTCATATGTGGATTTGTATTCATTCTTGGCAGTCTCCAGCATAGTTGCCATCCTGATTTGAATAATCAAAAAATATGTAGGAGCTGAAGAAAGTATAAGGGATAGGGGGATGATACTCAGACTTCAGTTCGATTAAGTGGTTCATATACCCAAGTGTCTGCGTACCCCGGGTAGTCCCGAAGTTTGCCACTTTCTCCTGCAGTGGCTGGGTGACTTGGACTAGGTCAAATATGGAAGGTTAATCAATTATATGTATTTGGGGGGAAGCCTGTCCTTGAGCTCATCGACTTTATCCAATTTTTTTCCCATTCCATCGATGTATTGAGCCACATAGCCTTAGATGATCCCCTTCCACCAGAGACTCTTATACAAAGTCATTCTAAATTTGATATCAAGCAACAGAATGGGTCTTGGTTCTGTTGAACCATTGGGAGTGACAGCTGCTTGGATGTGGTAGCGCTTTGACTTGCCATTTGATTGGCCCCACCAGAAGAAGATCCCTGCCTAAGACACGTTTCACTTAGCTAGATTCACAAGTAATTAACACACACACACACACACACGCACACACGTACCATTTAAATTCGTACCAGGGTGCAAGATAGTGTTCTCCGCAGACATCCCAGAGAAATCCAGCAAAGATCCATTTGGATCATCAACTTCCATGCTGCCTGATTGCTCCGTTTGCTGTTTGGTTGACTCAGCAAAAGAGTAACTTTCCAACGTTGGGACTTTGAACTCCTCGGCTTTGTGAACTGGGTTGATCCGAACAAGATTCCGGGCAGTTGCCCATTCCTTTGCGTTGTTCACCATATCCCTTAGCTCCATTGGAATGTGTTTCGTACGTCTACAGCATTTGCAGGTACAAAAGAGTATATAGAAGACAAAATCACATGGGTTGAACATGTTTATATTTAGACATGGCTCTCTGTCCACCCAATTCCAGCAAGAGAGATCTTGGTGTGCCATCCACCTACTGTTTTGTTTTCCTCTTCCTGCTGCCAGATCTTTTTGATCTGGACTTCCATGGCACTGAAGGATCCTTCCTTTTTCAAGATCTCGGCAAGTTCATTTCCTACAGTAAAGTGGTCACTGGCAAGTCTTTCACAAATGTTTCGAGGAGAAAACTTAATTGAGTGCACACACCACACACTTCACCTGCTCCCAAGTGTCTTCTGCTCTTGTCGTTGAACATTGCAAGAGCTTCTTTGCTGGCAGCTGTCTTCCCATTGGTCGGTTTGAAGTAGCGTCGCAACCTTGAAAGAGCAGTGAAGAGCGAGCATGTAGTAAATCTTCAGATATATATAATCGTTTTTTGTCTAGAAGACTTTTTGGATCGAAAATACAACTCGTAAAAGATGATCCAAGAAACTTCCAGTACATTCCATTCCCATAGACACCAGGTTTGTCAGACCCAGCTGAATCATGTTCCCGGGGTTCGACATCTTCAGGAGGAACAGGGGCCAGAACAGGTGGAACATGTTGAGGTGTTCCGGGGGTTCCCTTAGGAAAGAGTTCCTTCTTTTCAGGTTCTGGTAGTGTATCCTGTAAAGTGTTTTCTAGACCTTCACCATCAGGGCTACCGAGTTGAAGAGTGGTACCCAAACCTCCACTTTGTTCCGGACGATGTTGGTACTTGGCTCGCTTCACTTCAGCTTCTGGGGAAGTGATAGTAGGTGGGGGAGGTGGCAAGCCAGGAACAAACGGGGCTCTCTCAGCCATAACCGGCTGCTGAAAGAGATCACCTTAGATAGGTTAGAAGCCAATCAAGTTAATCTACTTAAGTAGGAATTCTTCTGACAAGTTGGCCATACCATACATCAAAGTGATCCTGTTAGTTCATTAAGCCATGTCACGAGCACCCGACCCAGGTGAACCACCAGAGCTCAAACCAAGATCCCGCTGCAACTGTGCCACGGCATTTGCTGCAGTCTGGGTTCGGTGATGATGTGAGAGGAAAGGGGTGGAATCGAGAAAAGGTATAATTCAGCTTAGTTAGTGCAAAGTGTTGCAACTCTTCTTCAGCAAAACTGTCAACAGATCCGAAACATGCTTATATTCATAATTTCTATAATAGATCTTCGATATATATATATATATATGTTATGTAGGTGGTTTTGCCAATCCTTGACCATAGAAACCCTCCAGTGCCCATCCACCAATTCATCCAAGAGACACTTATCATAGCATCAAGATTTGCAGGGCCAAGCTGGGATGAGGCTGCATTAAGACCTTCCTCAAAACTTCCAAGAGACCTTTTTGAAGTAAGGGCAGACATAGGGACAAGCACCGGCGAGCGACTAATTGCCTAAGAAAACCTGTGGAGCCAGCCAACTTGCAAATCGTGATTTGATAGAATTGGCCAATCGGTACATAAAGTTTTTCAGTCCCAAACTTCCCAAAGTTACTGTTGCCTTCCCGCTATCTGGAGAGGCCAACTGTTTTGATCCCCACGGAAGGCCGTACGACGTATCAATTTCTAAGCTACCAAGTGCAATTAGCACCCTCTCACACATAAATGGCAGTGAAGATCACGTTTTCATCGCATGATAAAAATTCTAAAAACCGTCATTTTCTGATTTGCGGGTTTTTGCGGGTATTTGCGTGAGTTTTGCGGAAATTTGCGGGAGTTTTGCGGGTAGTTTCTGACGTTTTTTTTTGGGTTTACACTGTTCACTGCCAGTTGTGTGTGTAAAAGTGCAAATGGCTCCGAATTAAGCCACCGGAACCCCAAGATCAAAAGGATCCTCATCCTTCACCTCAATTACTGGTGAACATGTTAAAGTTTTAATTTATGAACCGCATTTCATGGCCGTATGTGCAGTCCAGGGACTTCTCGAAGCTCCTTTGTGAAGAGGACTAAAGTAGAAGCCCACTCCTTGGGCACAATCGTCTTCTTGTACTTCCAAAGGTAAAGATATACATCCTTCAGGGCAGCGTCAGGCCATGTGTCTCCAAGGGGCAGGCTGGTGAAAAGGTCATAGTCTGAGTCTGAAGAACGAGTGGTGTCAGCTTTTTGACGCAGGCAAGCTAAAGGTGTTTCCGCAATTTTCAACTCCCCATAGATCTTGACCAGAGACTTTCCAAAGCCTTTCGGGTATTCCCTTAGTGCTGATGATTTCACAATCAATTTGCGAGGTAAAGTTTGGGGACGTTTAAAGCAAGTGCTCGTCCTACATGGTACCATGCAGCTACATAGGTGACGCTAGGCTTCTGACTGACTTTGCTTTAAGCTTTTGCTTCCACAAAAGCCTTTAGTCCCATCAGCCTTTATGTATTGACCTTGGGCCACACCCCCAAGAAACAGAAGGGTCTACGGTCTGAAAGGGCTTTGCATGTATTAAGTTTGGGACGTGTTGTCTTCAAGGTTGTTTTTTTGACCCGGGTGATTCTGTCCAGCTTGCCTTTGTCCTTAGCTAATCTAAACATATATATATATAAGTATGTACATTTCAAACTGCTTGGCTTAAGACATTCATTTCCAGTACTGGGGACAGAACAAGTTTCTCTATCATACTCCTTCTGTTTGACCAAACACACGTTCGCTTAGGACTTTTGCTCCCATGGTGCATCATCCAAAAGGAGTGCCGCAACACCTCGGGAGAGCACGGTGTACCAGACCGCAGGGGGAAGGAACATATTGGATCGACCAGTTGATCTACTGATGGTTGAAGTTGCTGAATAAAACTATATATACATATATATATTATATATATATTGATCATTTGGAAATTTAATATATCTTGCGCGATGGATATCTGTAGAACCTGCCATGTGACATGGATGTACATACCAATCCATGAAATCAAAAACTGCATGCATGATGATTTTTCAGAAAAGGCGCTATGCAAACCCGATTGCAAAACCAGCTGAATCTAGGATGGTTGGGAAATACATCCGTAGAGCCTTCTGGTTGCTCCACCAAAAACGTTGAATGGGTCGCAAGGGCAATGAGAAGCAAAATGGTCAACCTCCGGTGGACTCACAAATGAATGGAAAATAGATCATACTATAGTATCACATATGGCAAAATCCAAGTTGGATTGAACAACATATATAAGTAGCAACAGGCCTGGAAAGCATCAAGTTGGCGCTACGTACCCAAGCACTTGTTAAGTCTCCAAAAACGTTAATGAAAGACCGCCATGAGGTACCGCGTGATATCCTTGTCCATGAACTGCATACCGGGGCGTAGACATGTAAAGCTCCAGGGCATGACTGAGCAGCCATCAGTATGGCCAACCTAAAGTTTCTAAAGTCCATAAAGATTTTCCACTTGAGTAATCCAGAGGGTCACACCACATGCCCTTGTTGCAGCCAAGATGCAAGAAGCCACTTGTGGACAAAAAGTCCATAGATGGAGAATCTCGAATCTCATACGATCCAACCTGGTGCAACCCGGTCTGTCGAAATGCATTGCTTACATTTCCCTTTCCAGAAAAATACTCCAGCATCGAGAACCGTGGAGATAAGTCCACCCCATTTGTGAAGCTGAGAAGTAGGATGATGGCAATGAGGACCTGGGCCAAGGATATATATATATAATTATATTTTTTAGAAGCCTTCCAATGGGTATAACATATTGTTCGGATCATTGCATTTACTGTAAGTTAAGGATCAGGCTTTAGGGGCGCCAATTTGGGCCAAACAAAACATCAAGCTCTGCCTTCTCGGACTCTCCATTGCCCTAAGACTCACAGGAGCTCTACTTCCTTCAAACTCAGCAGTGGCTACGGATGAAGATGAGGCAAGGTCTATGGCTAAGTGGGAGCGTTCAATGACTAATCAACTGTGAAAGCATTCCATGTTAGCATATTAATCATAGCCGGGTAGGCATGACGATGCTGCTCTTGTTGCAGTGCGATCAAATCTTCCTCTGGGCATAGCACCTGCGTGGGATATACCAGCTATATGAAGTTATGCCTTTTCAAGTCGAAAGCTTGATCATCAACAGTACGTCCGTATATAATATATGCAGCAATCATATTATTATTTTTCAATCTACATACTTCATGAACAATCTAATTCCTGAAAGGTTTCTTGACTACAGGCACCCAGCGTAGACTTTTTGGGACCTCCAGGATCGAAGGTTATACACAAGCCGCTTTGCAGGTGTAGTGCAGATCTAGCTACCCCTTAAAAAGAGATGAATCACCGGTGTATGAGTCATGTGGCTCATACCTAAGGTGACTGAAACCCAAATGCTAATCTTACAATCTCACCTCGCAGCTACACAACCTCCCCGAAGTGTCACACCAGATCCAAAGTCACAAATCATAAGCTTGGCCAAAAGGATCAGGCTGTTTCAGCGTATGCCTGAGTTGAAGTGGCTTTTTTCACCGCAACAAAGGGAACAAAAACACGTTAACAGCCAGTTTGGGTTTTCACATGCTATTAATAAGGTTGCACTATATATATGCAGTTGAAGTACCTGCTTAGCTGCAGCCTTGCATGCCTCTAGGTCTTTGCCTTCGCTTTTAGATGCCTTGAAAGCTCGATGGTAGGCAGCTGATTTCCTGGAGACTCTCTTCTTGGTGTCTTCCTTTTTCTTCTCTGCTGCCTTGTCATCACCTTTTTTTGCCTTTGACGTTTCTTCTGTTTTCTTTCTCTTGTCAGTCTTCGGTGGTGCTGGTTCTACAGTCTTTGCTTTTGCTTTTGCAGACGTGCTACGTGCCTTTGCTGCTGCCTTTGCTTTCGTTTTTTTTTGGCTGCTGCCTTAACTGATGGTGAAGCCTTTTCTTTTTCGTCCTTGGGTTTCCTACCCCTCTTCTTATAAGGGCGTTGCTGACTTGGGGCAACTGTTGAAGTAGGATCCCAATTTTCTGGTACGTCTTCTTGTGAAGATTTCTGCAGTTGCTTTTGTCTCTTCTCCCTACGCGTAAGGGCTACCTCAGACAATGCCCCACCTCTCTTGTTGGATGACTGTGTTCCGGCAATACACATAGCTTGACACAGAGCACTAGATCCTGTGAAAGCCTCGATCTTGTTGACCACATCAGCAACAGACATTGTTTGCTTGAAGATGCTCTTCTGTGTTGTACCTGTTTCCACCTGATGTTCCGCCTCCGTTTTTTGCTCCTTTTCCTGCTTCCCACCTCCACCTGTGCTCACATTGGTATCATGTGTGTCTGGTGAAGCTGTTGCAGTTGGTTCAGGTTCTTCCTCTGGTACTGTTGTTGTAACGCTGGTGTTAGGACTAAGTGTGCGAGTTCCAACTTCCTCAGTTGCACTGGCAGCTGAAGAATCACCAAGCTGGAAGGGCATCGTCTCGAGTTGGTCAATGTCTTTACCTAAGTAAGATGATTGCTATTGGAGGGAAATCTATTTACATACTAGTAGAGCACAGTGAAAAGTTCAAGTGCAGGTAGATCTCTTCACAGAGGACAACCCGTAGGATGCATATTATATATGCATATGATGTATATATGATTGAATTGGCCAATGAAACTTACACTATGCTCCGGTAAAAAACCTAATATTACTTAAGTCCAAAACATATGATAACAAGTTACTCAACGCTTTCATGGCAATTTCTTCCTGCTCTGCCTTCAACTTTTGTAACCGGTTCAGATTGGAAAGACTCTGTAGTAACTCTTGAAGTCGTTGAAGCTGTTGAAGTTTCTGCAACCTATCACCCTCGGTCGTGGCTTCTTTGGGCTTGTCAATCTTCTCGTCCTCACCTATGTCGAGGAAAATGTAATGAACAGTGGACTTAGTGGAATCGACTCACATTACTTGATTCCCCTTAAGTCATATCGTTTTAGATCTTATGTAAAAATATATATATAACTATAATTATGTACATATACGATATATATATGTTTATGGATTCGGTTTCCCTGGCCTCCACCTGGAGGCTGTGCCACCTCCAAAGTTTCCCGCTTCAATTCGGCCACATCCTGCAAAGCCAATGGTTCCTCTGGAGCCTTGGATTGAATGAAAGTTCAAAGGGTGAGCTGGAAGGGCTTGGGGAAACAGTATCAAAGATATTTTTTGCATATGTAATATTAAGGCGAGAAACTTTAGGGTCTGGTTCTTCAGGCATTGGTTCTGTGGGAGCCTTCGGCCATGTGTTTGTCCGACAGATGATAAGGTTAAAACTATTCACAAAAAGGGGTCCGATGGAATCTCAAGATGTCGACAATATTCATGTCATGTTGGATGTTGATGTATGTTGCGTTCCCCATCCATACGCTAACCCCCACCTTGGGTTCCACGGGCATCTCCTCCGGAGCAGCAACTGGAACTTCAATACCTAAGTTGAGAGGAAGGAAGTCGAGTAACATGCATGTGTAAAAGCCAGACTTCACAGTACATGTATGTACATTTTTTAATTTAAGGCCAAAAGGGGATGATTCAATATCTGTGATGCATACATGGTACAAGGGTCATCAACAGCTTCCACATCACTTTCCATATTTTCTTCTAAACCGCATGATAGTTCAACATCAGGGTTTTCCTCCAAGTCGTCCATTGAAGATGGTCCATACAATGAAAAATCGATGCCAGTGTTGGCCATCAAACACCGTATGGCTTTCTCCCTGGGCAAGTGAACCCTACGGGCGATGTCGTTGTAAAGCGTCATGCACTTCTTGAGATGCCATGCTTGCATATGAACATCTCCGCCTTAGATCAAAGGGGGACTTAGTGGACACTTAAGGATCTTAATGGAAGATGCACGGGGAATATATAAGCTCAACTTCTGTCGTACTGGCCATGATTTTGTAACCAATTGTTTTGAAATCATTAAGAAGCCATGGAACTAGAGATAGGCACATCCATATAGTCATACAAGGCTGACAAGTGCAAGTTAAGGACATCAACGCTCACCCGGCTACCCACATGGTTGATTGCCACTTCCATGAGGTCGGCATTGTTGACCACAGCATCCCTAGTGATAAAGTTGCCGGATACATTTACCTAAGTTGACCATGTAAAAGCACCAGACCCAAACTACAAATCACCTAAACAAGTTCGATGAAGTAAAACAAAAATACATCAGCTACAGCATCGGTCTCAGTGCTATCATTTCATGTTTGCAATCCAGTGACAGCTTGTTGATTCCGAGCTTGAACTCTGATATCTTCATTTTTTTCCCAATCACCAGCTAAAGCAGTGGCAGGCACTTTCTTAGGCATGGCCACCCAAAGCTAATCAAAGCTAAACCAAAAGGATCCCTGTGCCAAAATGGCTTTCAGATTTATAACAGGTACGTGAACAGCCATATACAAGAATCACCATAAGTTGACTCATTGACATTAATCGACCATTCAGCAGGGCATGGGTTCCAGCGCACCTCCCACAGCCAAGACCCAAAGGATAATCAAGGATATCAAAATAGCCACTCGAGATAGCCTTGGCTCAATTTGCGCTCGTTGAAAGAGGTTGGAACATTAAAGAACATGGGGCAGGTACGTGTATTTTTTTGTAGCACATAAGCTCAGGAATAAAAACTTATATGTACCTGAAGATTGGATATCATGAATGGAAAAATCTCATGATAAATTGCCAATTAATTCTTTGGACTGAGAGGTTTGCAATATAAACATAGATATGCCCAAGGGTGCAGTCAAGAAACATAGCTCGACGAGGAAAAGGGAGAAAGGTTCACATACGCATACTTGNTNTNNAGNGACACAACAATATTATATATATATATATATATATATATATATATATATATANATATATAGAAAGCTCTGTAACATAGCAAATAAATGCGAGGTAGCACTGACCACATATCACTTGATCTATTTTGATCTTTACATTCACACTATAGGTGTTACCGGGTGTTACTATTTTCAGATCACTTCATCTACTTAGACAATTTCCAACCCCCATCGCCAAATTCAGCTTAGTATCGGCTCCAACCCCAAGAGCCTTGCAACCACCTTCTCAATCTTGAGCCGAGGAAGCAGAAGATGAAGAGTCCCGCAGCGCACACCCCACAAACTTCAACCCTCGAAAAGGTCAAAAAACCAGGAGTTCCAGGAGTTCCAGGAGTTTAGCACTTAAAATCCATCGATTTAGACAAAATATAGGTAAACACCTTGAACTGCGAGATATTTCCAGTAGACTGAATCTTCAGGGTGTTTTTTTGTTAATTTTCCGAAACCCAGGCTGGGATTTCCATTGAGGACACCCCCAGTCACCCATAAGATTCGGATATGGAGATAGATTTTGGAAGACTAGGGATATACATGCAAAGTGGGCCCCCTACCAGTTATGGTTTGGAATTATATATCATAACCCCGTAGTAGTTAGGGTTAGTTATAACCCCAGTTACCTATTTGTTTTCGGCCATTTATAAGGCTTATGACTCTATTTACATATAACTAGTAGGAGCCCACATTGTGCTGATTGTACTTGAGCAACGTCAACAAAATCCGTGGCTGACATTCCGTACATTATACTGAATAGGTTCATGACGGGATCCTTATTGGCTTGTTTCAATCCCTATAAAACAAGGTGATATAATCCCCTATATACAGCCACATGGGTGAAATGATCCGTGAATCTGACTTACCCAGCAAAAATGAACACAATTTCCATTGCTATCTTACCAGTAGAGGTAAACGATGTGTATCTGACTTGTGAGGGTAAGCTAAATGGTTTCTAACTGAGGGGTATAACCCCAAGTATTCCGATACACGTTGATCTCCGAAATATGTCTAAGAACAAAAAAACAAGCATCACTTGTGGAGGCATGTTTCAGGTTAGAAGTCCAGTTACAGTAGAACGGGTTATATAGCCTCACTTACACATTTATAAGACCATCTTTAGGGGTTATAAATATTTTTTTTAGCTGGAAGGGGACCACCTTGCAGTGAATAACTCAAGGTTTTACCTAGCGAATCACCAAAAGTCATCAAGGACTGACATGAGGCAATAGACAAAAAAGACCTCCAGAAAAGAAATTAAACAACGAACTATGTGACATACCCCTAAAATCCATCTTTTTCTGTATATTGACCTACATCTACCTTCATGTACCCTAAAAAAATCAGCCATTCATGTAGGCAACTATACCATTTCCCATGAATTCCTATGTTTTTTTTTTCGGGATTTCTATACCCCCGAGAAAATCTGGAAAATCTGCACCGAAAGAAACGGGTGAAACCTAAACCTCCAGGAAGGCCCGCTTCGGCGACAAGAACTTCACCGTTGGAGCTTGGGATGTTTAAAACAAAAATTTGTGTAAAAGAGACACTCTCTACCAACGTACTTGGATGTCCCAGGAAGTTAGTAAATGGTTAGTAAATGGGTTATAACCTAATTATAAATGGGATATATTGGGGTTATAACCCAGTTACTAACCATTTACTATCTTCCCGGGACATCCAAGTACCCCCATTGGGAAATAACTGGATTGGAGGATCCCTCCCAGGATGCTGGATACCAGGATCACAACCAGGATGACATTGACCATGATTTTTTGTCTTTTTTGTTAGGCAAATCATGTTGTCCCGGAGAATCCAAACCCTTTCCTAGAGTGGTATAAAGGGATCTAATCCCATCATCCAGATATCTCAGGATAGTCCTGGATTCTTAGGGTATAAAAGCCCTATGTATGTGGGTATTTATGGGTTATAGTCCTCAGAATTTGTAGAGAACACAATACCATGGGTACACTAGTTAGGGGTACACCCAATTGGAGGATCATCCCACTTAGTAACTAGTCAGCACCTATGGTTAATAAGTCTCCTAATGGCTAACTGGGATGATCCTCCAAGTAGACATCCACTCATACCTCCTGAGAACGTACTGTAGGTAGGATTTGCGTGTCCATGGCGATTTCCATTGCAACTGAGGTGAATATGTTTTGGGGATATTTACCATATGGATGTTTCCGAAAATAGTGGGTTTCCCCCCAAATCATCCATTTTAATAGGGTTTTCCATTATTTTCACCATCCATTTTGGGGTACCCCTATTTTTGGAAACACCCATATACTTTACCTGGGCTGTTTTTTTGGTGATGAGCACATGAGCAATGGATGAACATTTCTGAGCAAACGAGGAGCAAGGTTAGGGTTGAGAACCAAACAGTTACCTCAGCTTCGGTGTTTGTCAGATGTCTATAGGGGAATGTCTTTTATAAACATACCTGATACCTATATAGACCTTAGGACCTTGTGGGGTAAGTTAAATCTAGGTGGTGGTTTCAAATATTGTTTTTTTCACCCTTACTTCGGGAAATGATCCAATTTGACTAATATTTTTGAAATGGGTTGAAACCACCAACTAGATACCTGATACCTAGACCTTCCACTGTTCCAATTGGTCAATTGGTGGTTTCTAAAAAAGGCTGTGCAGATTTTCACCATGCAGGGCAGGGTAAAAGATTGAGACTGCTTCCCGTTAAGATGGTACAGTAATATGATATGACCTTGCTATTAGATACTTCTAGCCGTGTTTTTTCTTGCTTCACCACCATTTCAGGGAACATGTTTGTTTGGTCACTTGTTCAAAGCATCGCAGAGTCGCAAATCCAAGATAGGGGCCCTTTTAGTAGGGTTACCCTCCCTGAAACTAACATAGCACCTAAAAATGATGGTTTCCAATAGGAATCTCCTTTTCCAGGGGTCTATTTTCAGGTGCTATGTTATTTCAGGGAGGGTAGTTATTGTTGCTATGAGATCCTTTCAGATTTAGTCGGACTGCTGAAAATTGCGGCCAAAAACCCAATGAACGTCAGTGATGATTGCATAGTGATGTGAATATCGCCCACAACTTGTCATATGAGTTTGTTTGTTCTTTAATACCCCATAGGATCCATGTATGGTATATTTACCTACATTTAGTTGATTTCCTTGGTAAATGCACGTATAGGTAAATATACTACGCATGGATCCTATGGGACATATTGTTCGGTGTGAGACTTGCAGATGTCTTCCGAACCCCATCAAGAGTATGAACCAAAGGCAGTTGGTAACACCCCAATTTTTCATAGCAACTAAACACCTTTCACCTCTAAACGCCTCCCAAAATACCTCCAAATACCGTTAAAAACATACCAATGCAAACACCAAACTCACCTCAGGAGGTATTCGCCTGAATTTCTTATGGGCCGGTGTTGGATAATTCTAAGCCTTTATTTCAGCTGGGTATGTTTTTAAAGTCATACGGGATGCTTCAGGGATGCCTTGCAGAAGTCACCAAAAGCATGGCAGCAGTGGTATTTTTCAGAATCAGGTCCTCCAAATAGCGGAGTTGGCGTCCAAATCACAATCAAACCTTCAAGAATTTGGCACCAAACACATTCACCCCAAGGGTTTTCCAAAGAAAAGATTGCCTGGAAAACGGCCGTTGACATTCATTTCCATCAGCTTGTTTTAAAACCCTTGAAACCCAGCCACAGTTGCCTACAAAAATGCTAGATTACCGTTCTCTTTTCGGAGTTTCTTAAGAGTCCTGAGCGTTGTGTTTCTGGAGAACAAAAGGCAGGCACTTGCATCCTAATCTAGATGGTGGCAACTCAAAGATTTTTTATTTTCACCCCGAACCTTGGGGAAATGATCCAATTTGACTAATATGTTTCAAATGGGTTGAAACCACCAACCAGTAATGGCTGTGAACCAACACATTTCAACAGCCTAAAAGCCTAAATAGCAGTCGTTATATGCCAGCTTTGTTGTGCCACCCGGACACTATGCCATTAAAAGGATCTGAAAGTACAGTAGACCTATATATATATATATATAGTCTTANAGTACAGTAGACCTATATATATATATATATAGTCTTCCAAAATCCTTGAAATGCCTTCTCGGGAGGTGTGAAAGGACTCCCTAAAGGGCCTTCTCAGAAGAGTGTTTTGGTGGTCCAAACACCTACTCACAAGGTATTCGGAAGAAGTTTTATATACCCCAAGAATCCAGGTATGTCCTAACAAAGGGATTCCACCTACATTCCTATTCTTAGGAATGGTTGATGATTTGGAAGACTAGGGTCCTACAATTGCCTCTGTAAGAATCCCATTAAAACAAAAAACACCGGCATTCACATCACATGAACATATCTTCAACTCCTCCCCAAAGGTTAGTAAATGGGATATTTCACCTACTTATAAAAGGGGAATGTAAGGGTTATAACCCACTTACTAACATCTTACTATCTTCCCTTGACATCCTAAGTAGCCCACAATCTTCATGCCCCAGGAATGGCCGGCATGGAGTTCCCACGTTCCTGGACCTCGCGTTTCCAGCTCTTCCGTGAAGGCCTGGGGAGTGAGAAACCCTACCCAAGGTGGGCCCCGATTAAGTGGAGTTATAACTATAACCCCCCATAAGTATAGGATTATAACCCCACGTATCCAGCTATAATTAAAACCAAAAGCATGTCATAAATGTTATAACTCCACTTATGGGGCTTATAATTTGAGGGATCCAGCCATTTATTTTGTGCCATATTTATATAGTGGTTAATTATAACTCCTTTTTTGCCGATCGCCTCGGGGCAACCACCTTGCATCCAAACCACCCCCAAAACAACCCTCCAGGAATCTGACAGAAAAAATCAGTGTACTTCCTGTGATGTCCCGCTGGTACGAAAAAATGAGCAAATCATGGATTCGAATTTCACCCAAAGCTATACCCATATAATCCATGTATGGTATATTTGCCTACATTTGCCATAAAGATCAACCAAACGTAGGTAAACATACCATACATGGATCCTATGGGATATATGTAGTATCTAGTTGATTTTCAAATATGTTCAGTTGGTGATTTATGCACCAACTTACTGGAAGTTAAAGATATACGATCACTTCCATACCGACAAAATGCCCAGGACGTGTGGATGTGGGCAAGCCAAGCTTGGTGAGCTTGCAGGTGGCTTGTGACATCACCCTGGTGGTTGTTTTTTTCATATGTTTGCATGTTGATGTTTGTTATTTTTGATGAAAGTGCAGTATTTATGTTTAATTATGTATATATATATATATATAAATCGATGGTTCATAATTAAACAAGAGCATGGTTGATAGGAGTTGGAATTGATGATTGAACGTTGCATTTAGGAAAAAAGATGTCCGGAGATGTTTTTTGTACATCAATACAGACTCTCCTGCGGAAAGTCTTCTCTGCGTTCTCAGTGAGCTGTGTTGTTTGGGTTATGGCTGTGTCACGTCGTGCTCGGCTCGTCATCCACGCGGATTCATCTCCGTCACCAACAAAGAAGATTGGGCTTCAAAGCCAGTGGCATGGCTGCGGCGCGTTTTCTATCCTGAGGGTGTTGGATCATCAGGTTTCTTGCACCAGCATGACAGATCAACCTGCCAATCCTAGCTCACAAGGCTAGGGAGCATTCGCTTACCTCAGCTTTTGAGGAACAATCTGTTCTGCAGCTGGAGTGAGTGGGTCTTACATACATGTCTATAGTTATGTTTTTTACAAGTTATAAATGAAAGCAAGTTGCAACCAAACACCTCCCAAATCAGTCATGTCCAAACAACATCAGAAAAATAAAAATCACCGCAGAACAGGATCTAATCCTCAAATGCCATGTATGGTATGTTTAAATAGTTTAAATATTCACATTTAGCATCATTTACTATGAAATCTACTCACCAAATGTAGGTAGATACAGCATTTCCCATGCATTGTATGGGCATAGATGGGCATTGTATTGCAGGGAGTCCAACCTTTAACTAGATTTCCATCCAAATATTTTCCTGAAATATTTTTCCAGAGAGGTTGAAACTGCAAACTACATGTGAGCAATGAACAAGGGGCCCCTGGTTGTTTGGGGTTTTAGGGGATTATATATATTACCCAGTTGAATTGGGATGATACTGGATCCTAAACTAATCTGAGGATCACTCTTAAACAACCATTATGATGGAAAATAGTAAGGGTTTATTTTCGCGGCTCATGTGATGATAGTCTCTCAGGAAGGGTAGCCTGGTGTGTTGAAGTAGATGGCACTTGCCTTTGATGTGTGGATATACTAATACCCTAAATGGGGTGTCAAAACCACCTGTTTTAAGGCCCCAGGGGTGTCATTAGGAGGGTCTGGTGTCTCCATAGGAGGGGTCTGGATCCTTAGGGTAACATACAGTGACATACAGTGAACTTTTTGGAAAGCCAGGGTCATCTCCTTCGACTCTGTTGTATTTATTTTTTGGGTATCCATGGCACCCAAAATTTGGGTAAAATTCATCCAATGGGCCCATCACCATGCACCAACCGTGACGCACACATTGTGAGAATGGTCTGTTTAGAGTTGATCGTGGCTTTGATAGATGTATCCCACAGGATCCGTGTATTTCTTGACATCCAGTCATACCTCCTGAGAAGGTGTTTAAGGTTTACTTCGGGGGGTCCAAATGCGGGTTGAAAAGGTGTTTGGATGTCCTCACGGATGGTATAATCTAACTTACCTACATGTATTTTGAAAATCAACAAAGTCTACTGGGGTAAATAACACTTAAAACTAACGTAGCACCTGAAAATGGGTGGTTTCCAATAGGAATCTCCCAACTTCCAGGGGTCTATTTTCAGGTACAAGCTGTTAGCTTGATGGGAGGGTAAATACAAGAAGGGGCCCGGGACCCTAGTTATAAGGTAGTGAAACAACCCCACGCCCCACCCTATGAAAAACCATGGTTGTAAACGGGTTTTCCACTAGGGATAAACCCAATTACAGTAGGCTTCGGGGGCCCCATCTTGTATACCATAGACCACCTGGACTCGCAGCATTGGTTTGCACCAAGGTAAAGCACCAGCCAACACCATCAATATGGGTATTTCCCAAAATTAGGGGTAAAACCCCCAAAATGGATGGTGAAAATAATGGAAAACCCTATTTTTTTAATGGATGATTTGGGGGGAAACCCCACTATTTTCGGAAACACTCATATTACCACCTAAACCCAATACCATCCATGTATGGTATGTTAAAAAATTACCTACATTTAGTTGATTTTTTATGGGATCAATGATGGTAAATGATAGGTCAATCTACCAGTCTCATGGATGGTATGGGCATCCCCCGAAAAGACTTACGGGAACAGGTTTTCTTGCCCTGGTTCCGCCCATGTCTTCCGGAAAACCCCCCGGTTCCGCATAGGTGGACGAGATTTTTAAGCGCAGCCTCTTGGAGGACATTCTGCCGACCGCAGCCCCGGAGTTCACGCAGAGTACCGAGGTGGTTCAGAGGGTGGAGGGACAATTTTTTGGGTACGATCGGACACTCCGGCTGGGTTGGTGGTGATCGATTCACGATTGTTAGTACGTATGGTATAAGTTTCACCTATTTGAGGGACGAAATCAACCTACATATATATATATAAGTATAATCTATTCACTAAGTACCATGGACATCCCAGTATTTTCCAGGGAACGATGACATTTCCCACCAAACAGGAAAAGGAACATCATCGACTGAAAAGTGCCGGCTGATAGGGGAGATAGGTGATCGTTTCCAGGAGGGTAGATGAGATGTCACAGAAAGTCAATAAATGATGACAGAAAATCCAGGATTAACGCAAAATACAAAGCGGGTTAGTTCACCCAGCTACTAAAGTTTTGCTAATTTCCTGGGACATCCTAGTAAATGGGAAGCTGGTAGAGGGGAAAGTTCTTGTGGTTTTTAGATACTGTGGATGGAAGAAGAGATGACGAAATCCTGGAGGAGTTGATGTGGGAAATATCGTGTACTCCCTAGACATCCAGGGCCACCTGCTGAAAAGGTATGACAGGACCCAAAAAATATACCTAAAACACCTTCTCAGGAGGTATGACTGGATGTCTAGGGCAAGAGTTGTTTTTGTTTTCTGATGAAACTACAAAGGTTATCAAATAGAATCAGGCATCCTTCCCAAATCCACCGTAGCATTCAGAAAATTCAATTGCTGCAAAAAGATCGATGGCTTCAGTCACGCAACAACTGCGACAGTTTCTTTGAGCATTAAGTAGCTTCAGTCTATAATTTCTTTACAAAGTATACAATCTGTACAACCATGTAACATATTTGAATCATAAAGTCAATACTGCTTTGTGTTTCTAGATCATACCGACCAGCAGTTCATTCTTGACTGTATGATTCTTCATGACCAGGATGGCATTGTCTTCAGGATCTATCGGTCACGTGCTTAGATCTTAGGGCAAGCGGTGTCCGACCAGTATTGAAGCAATGGTTGTTATACTACCCGACGGTATTGAAGCATAGCCACGGAAATAAAACACATGGCACCAGTTGGTATTTTTAGCCGGTTGGTGAGTTTGATGATTTTTTAGCAGATCTTTTAAGTAGTCATCGATCAAACAACTCTTATGATACAAGATGGGCCTCTACCAGCAAAAAGTAGGGTTGTAACTCCATTGATAGGGGTGAAATTACACCAGTGTTCCCCATTCATTTTCGGCCATGTATAGCTTGGATATTTTCAACCAGTTAAACCACCATTTGGAGAGAATCTGTTTCGAAACTTTGTCCAAGCATCAAACAAGCAAATCCAAAGTTTCTGTATTAAGTAGCGTTTTGGCGTTGTACCAATTTATAGGGGCCAATTTATCACTCCATGGAGCTCCCCCCGATCCGGCGGGGAACCCAGGGCGAACCAGCGGGTCCACGTAGCACTCGCTAAGGTTGGGTCGTTTGGAGGTTCGAACCACTCAAGTTCCCTCCGAGGAGCAGCCTTCTTCGTTTCGATCGGACAAGGCTTGAGTTTTCCTGCTTGGAGGAGCATTCGATCATTATAGTTGTTGTGCTTTTCACAACAATGATGTTAGTTTTTGTCCCCTAAGTTGTTCGTTGTTTTTTTTTCGCAACCCTAGTTAAGGGGGAACAAAAATCCCCTAACCCTAGTCTTCCAAAACACCGTACGTGAGGATCGAGAAGATTGAGGCTCGGTTTTTCGGGGGTCCAAACTCACACTTCAGAAGGTATGACTGGAGGATTTTGGAAGACTAGGGTAACCGATGTAACCGGGTAACCAAAATAAGCCTTTATTTCCTGGGGGTGGTGACTGTATTTTGGAAAGTACCCTGAAGATTTCCATGATAGGATGTCTCGGAAAGTCAGTACATCAATGGTTTGTAAATCGTATAGTTCAACAAATGTATGCTAGGTAGTCACTAAAATTCCTGGGATTTCGTTTATTTGGTGGCGATCATGGGATCTGGATCGTAGCTATTTTTTATAACTTGGGCTAGTAACCATGATGAACCCCCCGTAAGTTGGCTGACATAAGTTCCCTTATAGCCCAACTTACTAACTAATAGTTACTAACTACCATGAGCTACCAAGTTACTATGTATACCCCATACCATACCATGTATGGTATATTTACCTACATTTGGTTGATTTTTCTGGTTTTCATGTAGGTAAATATACCAATCCCATGGATTCCGTATGGGGTGGTACTAAGTATAAACAAAAAACGACCATCCCTGCGGGCTTCTTCCTGCAAGGAGCAAGAGATCTTGGCCGTTTTCTCCCAGCGAGCTTTGAATGAACTGGCTCCAGGTGCCACCTTTTCAACGTTTTCAGCCGCGGCAAATTTGAAAAACTTACGACCCCCAACAAAAGCTTACGCTTCCCATAGGATCAACATATAATATGGTATATTTATCTACATTTATCATAGAAATCAACTTTAAACGTAAGTAGCTATACCATTCATTGATCCTATGAAAGTGTTTGTTTCAGGTGTTTTTTGGTTCATCTTCTGCTTATGGTAAATCACCTTTTAGGGAATGTTTGTCCAATCCCTTTACATGATCAAATCTTTCATTGAACAATGAAACAAAGCCCCTGGATCTTTATCTAGCAGTTCAACCTCTTTACACCCCACATGGGGTGCCCCTAGAAGAGGAACGTCATATCGGCTGTTGAAGTCTTGCATGTTGAATATTGGGGAGGGTTGTACATACTTCCCATACCATCTATATATGGTATATTTACCTAGAGCCCTACCTAGAGCCCCAATGACCCCTATTTTTAAAAGTCAACCCCCCGTAAAACAAGGCCTTTTCCAATCAAAACAATGGTCCTTTGGGTAGAAGGTACCTATATTATACATTTGGTTGATGTTTTATTACCTTGCTTGATTTTTATGGTAAACCTTATAAGTAAATATACCAACCAGTCCCATGGTCCTGGGCTTGGCGCACAGACCCCCTGTAGTTGATCAACTGTTGGTCCTGGCGGCGTCCTTCCTAAGTTTTGTTGATCGTTTCTTTCGATTCCCTAGACATCCAGGCAAATACGAGGTGACAGCTGTTTGATTAATAGTCCAATAGGTTTTGGTACCTCCACTTTTTGGGGAAAAATATCCAGTGCGATTTCTTCGGCTCACGCAGGAAAGATGAAGGCAGTTTCGCCTGATGAGAAATTCGTGAAAGGCAAGGGCCCGAAAAAGTGGCAAACGACTTGGACGATTTGTGGAATAGCATCCTAATTTCCACTCCCATGTGATTGATTTGTTTTACTGTACCTACATTTATCATATATGTTGAATCCATTCATGGATTGGCCCCCAACACGAAACCGCCTTTTTCTTCAGGACGTCTCTATGTGGAGTCCATCGAGGGAGATCACAAGGAGCAAACGAGATGAGCCGTGAACAAAACCACCTTTCTGGGAACGAACATACCCTAAGAATCCAGACAACTTCTGATCGAAGGAAGGATGTTTTGGGAAACCCAATTCCATCCTCAAGAAAAGTTGGATTTTAGGTATATAATTTATAATCCCTTCCGAAAAGGACATACAAACGGATTCTTAGGGATATCTTCTAACCAAGGCACTTTTGAAGATGATTCCTCCCCTTTGGTGGGATATGTCATCGCTCCCGGAAGGGTAGAGACGTGGCAACTGAAAACATGACCATTCGCCAGTCTTCCAAACAACGTGTTTAGACCCCTAAATGTATTTGGCAGATTGTGGAAGACTAGGGATTGTCACAAGACGGGCCCCTACGATCGTTTTTAAATGGAGGTATGGGTCCCTTTATAAATGGCCGAGAAAAATGGGTAACTGGGGCATCGCTGACCCCAGTTTTTCTTTTTGATTGGTCAGCCCAAACAACTGTCACTGCTAGAATGTTTTTAAGGCTATTTTTTTTAATAGGCACTTCAGCAGAAAAGAAATGAGTTCCTACTGAGCTAAACCAAAAAGGTGCAAATGGAGGCACCATTTCTCCTGTAGTCAACTAACAGATGGGATGCATGGGACTGATGTATGTATCTACGTTTACCATACCCGTAGACATCCAGGCGAGTACCAAAACTGAGGTGAACAGTGTTTGATTGGTATATTTTTTGGGGGGGTCCAGTCATACCTTTTCAGCAGGTGGCCCTGGATGTCTACGGATCATTTACTATAAGAAATCAACCAAATGTAGGTCAATATGAGCAGTAAATGAGTAAGTCACTCCTTAGATATAAGATTATAATATTGGCTGATTTGGTATGATCCTTATGGCAAAAATGCATGTCAATACAATAAGGTCAATATACAATCGTCCCATGGGAATCTCAATGGGTGAGTTCTATGCGTCCGTTGAAATTGCAGGATGCCGTGAAGCAGTTGCACACATGTCCCTTGGAGGGGTTTCGGGGGTTTCGGTGAGTCGGGTGGCAGGGATTTTCCCCAAAAAAATCCACAGGATTTTTCCACCGAAAAAAAACAACAAACAGAGGAATCCATGGGACGATTGTATATTTACCTACATTTACTAGGTGGTGGTTTCAAATGTTTTTTATGGTCATCCCTGCCTCGGGAAATGATCCAATTTGACTAATATTTATTTTTTAAATGGGTTGAAACCACCAACTGCTTTACCATTAAAATCAACTAAATGTAGGTAAATATACCATGCATAGATCCTATGGGATATGGTTCAGAGGGAGAAATCAAATCCATCACGAGTTCTTACATACAAGAAATTCCGGTTTTGGTGACCTCGATAAAAATCCTCTTAAACTCACCGGTATAAAACATGCTGAAAGATATCTAGGTGGTGGTTTCAAACATTTTTTCTTTTCACGCCGAAAATTAGGGAAGATTCCCATTTTGACGAGCAAATTTTGCAGATGGGAGGTTCTACCACCAACCAGAATATGGTGTCCAACCTACATCGCAACTAAAATACAGGTTTTTGGATATCTAGGGATAGGAGAGAATTACTGTAAGAACAAAAGAATTCCGAAACATCGCATTGCTTTGGAAAGGGGCGGAAAAAATACATCTCTTTCCCAGTTTCACCCATTTCAACCGAATAGAGGTCCCACACCTTCAAAAGGGGATGGATCCGAATGATATATTATTTAATAGGATGTCCCCGGGAAGTCGCAGTTAGAGTGGGGTGAGTCACTGGGTGAGCTAGTTACCATTTTAGTAGTTCCCATTTACCCTAGTCTTCCAGTCATACCATACGTGAGGATCTATGTGTTTTGGATCCTGTACTGGGTATGACTTTGTGGATTTTGGGGGAGGGTTACATCCATTTACCAATGTTTTTTGGGATATACACCTTGAACTGCTGAACCAAACATAACCAAAGCACTTGTAACTGGGAGTACGCTGGGAGTAGTTACCATGTACATCTATTTCCCATATAGGATCCATGTATGGTATGCTTACCTACATTTACCATCAAAAAGTCAACCAAATGTAGGGCCATATAGCATTTTCCATGGAAATCCTATGGGTTTCCTAAGTTTTTTTTTGAGATCGCACACGAGGCCACTTCTATGTGGTCTTGGAGACCAACGCGGGCAACATCATCGCTACGGAGAAGTTGGCCGATGGATCTACCACATGGGTCACTTGGTCAATCTCAGTGGGGAGATCCGCGAGGTCCAGTCAATGGGAGTTGGTGAGAAACCTGGAAAACGTAGTAGCATACTGTTCATGGGGCCCCCGAAGCCTACTATTTTCGTGGATTTATGTATCCCTATAGTGGAAAACCCCTTTACAACCATGGTTTTTCATAGGGTTTGCTGGGGTTGTAACTACCTTATAACTAGGGGATCCCCTTCTTGTACCACTTTGGGGTTTCAAGTTGATGGCAATTAACGTCGCAACGACTGTTTTCCAGGTACCTCCATCTGCTACCCAAATGTTGGTAAATATGCTCGTACCATAGAGTGTTTGGGATAGTGTAAGGTGAACTTGGCAAATTGAAGGTACCAGTACTCAGCCCTTTAAGGGTTGATCGCGGGGTTTGAGAGACGTAACCCCTTCAAAAAATGAACCAACGTTTTTCGTCCTGGGAACCTGCGTGTGTTTATGACACATGTGATGGGAATGGATTTGTTGAAGTTTAAGTGGATTTTATTTTTTTTTGGTAAACAAGTATCCTAAATCCTAATGGCGACGGCATCCAACCAGCAATAGTATTCACTATATGTTCCAGGTATGTTTTGGGTTCCAGTCATACCTTCTCCGGAAGTGTCACGAATGTCACGATGTCTAGAGGAATGGATGGAATGGTCACTCTCAGGATTTGTGTGTTTTTTTTGATTGTTTCCCATACCATCTATGTATATTTGGTATATTTACATACATGAAGACCATGAACATCAACCAGATGTAGATAGATGTACCATTTTCCATGGATGGTATGGGTTTGAAGCAGCACAAAATCTCCACTTTGTCAAAAGTAACTCTGAAAATGCCAGTCAAATCCCTAGACATCCACACACCCACCTGCTGAAAATCAATGGAGTTTCCTGGTTCCCTTAATAGGTGGTAGGTAGCATATAATCACCCAATTGGCAATATATAAGTGGTATATAAGTGGTATATACTGCCAATTGGGGGGATTATATGGTACCTACCACCCATTAAGGGAACCAGAAACAACCATTGAGAAAAGGGTATGACTGGAGCCCCCCCCAAAAAATATACCATTCAACACCATGCACCTCAGTTTTATGGTCTTCGCCTCGGGTTGTCTTGGGGGGAAATAGGTGAACTTGCAGATCATCATTCTGTTTTGCTTTCTGCTGATGTTATGAAATTTCACAATTTTTCACAAAAGCTACGAAATTTGGGATGTAAATATAACCTCTCACAATCATAGGTGTTGAGCTTACACCCTGAGAGGTTCCCGAAGATCTCACCCTGTAAACAAAAAATCCTGCAATGGAAGTTGAGGATCGACAAGCTGATCAGAACTGCATGAAAATTTGAAAGACTGTTGATGGTTCAGAACTCCGGCTAAGCAGTTGAGGTAAAGGTAGTGAAAAATTTCCATTATTTAGATGGCTTTTTTGCATCCCAGGTGGTGCAGGATGTTTTTTTCCAGCAGTACCTCCCCCAGTTTGTCAATACAATTCTGTGAAACAAAACACCAGGACTGATCCCCACCTCCAACCAAAGAAGTCATGTGAGCAATGCACAAAACTTTGGTTGTTCAGGGTATATAGGGATTGCAATACCCAGTTATCTTGGAATTATGATCATTGATCAACCATTGCATAAATTAAACAACCAGTATTTCATGGAAACTAAGGACATACTAAGGACGTTTAATAATGTTTTTTTTTTTTTTCGTGGCTTAATTAATTTCCAGATATTCGTATACCATTTGTTTCTGGATTCCTTCAATGGCAACCATTCTATCAACCGGCAACCGTGGCTCATGTGATTTTTTTTCGGCAACACATTTCACACCTAACCAGAGGATCCAATCATCTTGTCAGATGATTGGGGTGTATAATCACCTCCGAAACACAAGGTATTTAGGTTCCATTACGATTATCAGTTGCGGTGAGCCAGGATCGCTACGGATTAGGATTCCTACCTACTATACCTACTATACCTATAAGGATTCCTACAAAAGGTGGGATAAGTTTATCCCCATTTTTAGGGAGTCAGTTGCGTTTCGACCCTGGCACCAACAAATGGTGCAGTTTGCCTCTCCACGGATCCCAGGTGGTAAACCCCAACTGCTTGGAAGATCGCAATTCCTTGGCGAAGTTGATGGCAACTCGGGAAGATGGAACACGGGGCACAAATGTTGTGTTTTCTGTTGTGTGTGTGTGTTTTTTTTGTTTTAAGGAGGTGTGAGAATGTATCGGAAAGAGTCATGTCTTGTTTTACTATTGATATTTTTTTCAATATATAATATATGTTTATATATATAATTATATTTATATACTTAAAAATATACAATTTACATTGTCTTTTATTTATTCTTTTTTACATCATGGAAGTGGAACATGTTCGGTTTTGGAGACTAACAACCTCATCTTCCAGGGCCCCCCCTTTCCGAACTTTCCACTTCCATGATTGTGCGAGAAAGGGTACAAAATGGCCCGTACCAGTTATAAATGGAGTTATAGACTAGGCGGTGGTTTCAAATATTTTTTATTTTCCACCCCTATTTGGGGAAGATGTCCAATTTGACTCATATTTTTCAAATGGGTTGAAACCACCAACCAGTAGATATAGCCCCTTTAAGTAGGGTGAAATAACCCCAGTTACCCATCTATAAGGCCATCTCAATCGGGTGTATATAACTCCATGTACAACTAGTGGCGTAAATCTCGTAAGGAAACTTTAGAGAAACACTTGATTTTGATGTTGTATTTCCACTGTAAAAGTTTTTTTAAGATGGCTCTCTGGAAAATCCATAGACTATTTTGAAGATGTGTTTTCAAACTGGGATTTCCATTGCACCTGTCAGTTTTGTCGGGGAATCCCTATATATTTACCCTCCTGGGAACTGACATATCCCCTGAAAAGTCAATTTTGAAGATGATTATCCTCTTCCCAAGGTGGGATATGTTTCTTCCCTTGAGGGTACTCCTAAAACCCTCCGCAACATGTTGTTTTGGTTAATAAGGGAAGAACACACTTGATACACATATCTCATGGGTCCCAAAGAACGCCAAGTTCACGCTTTCATCTTGGGATTCTTTCAGTACCTGGAATCTGGATGGGGCCCCTTGTTTTGGTTGGAGTGAAAAGGCCTTGTTTTGAGGGGCCCTGACCTTCAAAAACAGAGGTAACAGACATCATGGCGACATCTTTGGATGCGACAACTTTTTGGAACTGTTGTTCACCTTTTTTTGGAGCTGCTTGTGATGGTAAGATTGGAACATCACCGAGGGTCCGAACTTACCCTCCCTAAAACTAAAGAAGTCAAATCCCCTTGCAAGTAGGCGGAAGAAACCACCCCACAAGGAAAGGATCATCATCGTCCAACCATCCATTTCTCAACGGCGTTTTGCTGTTAGCTTTTACAGGGTGTTGTTGATTGCACCCTTGAGGTGTGCTTGGACATCCGCATGGAGTGGCTTGTCTTGTTTTATTTCATGGCTGGTCAACCTACCCCCCCCCCCCCCACCAAAAATATTGGTCTAATAGCCGGCCTTATTAAGGGAAACCAATGGTTTTCATAAGCCCTGATCATTAGGCCGGCTATTTCTGGGGTTTGGGGGGTACGTTAGGGAGGGGGAGTTGGTTTACTACCCATGATTGAAGGGAAGGGTGGTGAGTTTTTCACCATGCATCATAAAAAGAAATCATGGAGACTTTGATGGGTGTGTAAAGACCACGGTTTTTAGATATTAAATTGTGTGTCTCAAAGGACTCCTTAACCCCTCAACAGAGTTTTTTTTGTAGTGAAGCATATAGTATCATATCCCTGTGAGTATGTGTTCGCACCCCCAAAAACACCTCCTGAGAAGGTCTTTGGGGAGGTCCAGACACCTCCTGAGAAAGTATTTGGAGGATTTCAGAAGACTAATGGAGAATATACTATTTGAGGCTCCTAATGGATGAGACACACCTATCTTTAGTAGAGGGTTTTGCTATTCCTTAGATGTCCAGTTATGCCAATAATACCTGAGGTTCTGGATACATTTCGGACCCCCCCAAAAAGGTATCAATCAAACACCTTTCACCTCAGGATCAAGTATTTTATATTTCATTCTCAGATGCTTCATGGGAATGGATTATTCACCTACATGAAGGGTCAAGAACGGCCAGATTCATGAGGGAAATGTTGGTAAATTATTGCCTACATCAAGCATTTGTGATTCCCAACACATCCATAAAATGTGTACTTAGTTTTACCGAGCTCAATTTTGATTGCTTTTCGTTGGGCTTGGAAGCACTTAGAGGAAGCAAATGTTAGCCATTTTTTGAATTATCTTAAGTGGAACAGTAGTCCATCTATTGATACTGACCAAACCTTCTGAAATACAGTATATTATGGGAATGCATGTGGGCTTTGTTGTTTCAAGCAACGTGGTTGCACACACTTATCCCAAACGTTATCTGGGTCCCCGCTGAAAAACGTGAGACTTTTCCAAGCTTATTAAAAGGGATGGAAATCCTGAGCCTCGAAGAAAATCTGACCGATGACTCTATGTACTAAAAGTGTACATTTACGTTTTTTTTCCTTCCAGGGAGAACTATGCAGGTAAGTTATTTTCTGTTTGTTTGTTTAGTTGGTGATTGTTTATGGATTCGAAGATATATGGTAAATCAGCATATTTCACTACAATTTTACTCTTTTCCACCCAACAAGCACATCTAAGTTTACAAGAAATGAAATATGTAAGGTTTTACAATTTAAGGGCTTTTTCGCCATGGGCTCCACTCCTATCCGCATCACATGCTGCTCAGGAAAGCCACAGTGCGTAATTTGAAGATCACCCAGGAGAGTGTCTTGGATGAACAAAGTGACTAGAGTGGGGAGGATTGCTGCTTTCATGGTGGCAGAGGATCCATGGGACTGGTGTATTGACCTATATGGAAATCATGGATTAAAAGGGGTTATTTCACTAGGGTTACTTCACCGGACTTAACAGGATTATGTCACTCCATTTGTACCGATCGTAGGGGGCCCACCTTGCACTTTTAAGGAGGGGATCTGGATTCTTCAGGAATCAGTTAGCCATTCCCATCCAAACAGCCCATCTTAAGGCCTTACCCTTGGACCCCAACAACCCATGAAAAATGAAGGTTTTAAACCCCCAATGATATGGGTTATAAATGTTATAACCCCTAAAAATGAAGGAAACCTAGGTTCCCATGGTAGGGACTATGCAACCACCATTACCGTTTCCTTCCACCCATCGGTCGAAACCTCTCCCATCCGATAAAGTTGCCCCAGGTCATTCATTGAAGGCCAATGCCTCCGCTTCAGCACCTTGGAGTTTCAGAAAGAGATATTTTTGTTCCCGAAGAAAAGCAAACATACAGAAAGGGTTCCAATAGGGTGATTTGTATGATCTTATATATAGAGATTAAAGAGATTGTATGGGATTGTAGTATAGTTTTGTAGGGATGAGAGCTGGAATAGTTATATTCGTTATACGAGTTATGATAGTTATATATAAGGGATGAATCAACATAAAAAAGAAACAACCCAAGACCATCAAGATATCAAGAATCGATAAGGAGATCCAGGAGTGTCCGATTGGAAATAGGTTATATACACAAGTATTTCTTTTGCATGTGTAGCCTATAGAAATGGGGTTATTTCAGTTATTTCACTCCATTTAATAGGGGCCCCATTTCACTCCATCCAATTCATAACGATTTGCTTTTTGGTCCCCACCGTTGTGGCAGACAAATCCACCGACGTTTCGGGGAACCAACAACCAAGGAGCGCAAACGCTACGCTCGCGCCATCTTCTCCCTGGTATCTCCTCGTAGCCTTGAGATTACAGGTGGAAGGCGCACGTTGAGGGGTGGGGAAATGGTGAAGGGGGGCCTTGCCAAAACCCCCAATCCATGCCACGGTTTCCCTGGTTTCCTTCAAGAAAATGGTGGAAGAAAACACCACCAAATGTTGCCTTGATTGAGCGGGATTGATAGTGAGTACTTGTCATCAACCCTATAGTCTTCCAAAATCATCCAGTCATACTGTTGATGGTTCAGAAATCCCATGCAAACAACCACCGTTTGGATGTATAAAACCCTGTAAATAATGGGAGAAACTATCTATCAACTGGTGGAGGCACCATGTCTTCCATCAACAGTATTGAGTATTTGTTGTTTTGTATTGATGACGGAAGTTACAATTTCAGTTGCTGAAATGGAAAGGGTGGTAGCTTTACTAGTTTCTTTGAATGACGTAATCCTTCGCAAATTCGTCTAGCCCATATGCGTCGAGTGGGACTGAAATGTGTCATATACATTTGGAATCATTTGGATTGAATTTATATATCTGAATTATCCAGTTCCAGGGGGGGAATATAGGCATCCAAATCCTGTTGTTGTTGTTGTTGTTGTTGTTGTTGTTGTTGTTGTTGTTGTTGTTGTTGTTGTTGAACATTTCTTAAAGCCTTGCAAGTTCAACGTCATGGACTTTGCTTTGGATGCCTTTCTCAGCCCGGGGTGAGTGGGGTCGATGCACCAGTGTCCAGGCGTTATGTGGGCCGTGCCTATCCATATCCGTCGAGCTCAAAACGTTCCAGTGAGTTCAGGATTGATGAGTTGACTGGCCATGGGGGGATAACTATGGATAACTAAAGAAAATGGATGATTGATGTTGATGATGATGATGATGCTAATGCTGATGATGCTGATGATGGTATGTATATTTGGACTTTTGATATGTGATAATTCATGAAGTCGTACGAATCGGAGTCTAAATAACGCTGGACTTCCAGAGTAAATACTATGAATTGTGTACTGTAATGTATATATCCATATATATATATATATTTTTATATATACGTTTAATTATGTATATCCCTAAGAATCCACAAGTGTTCTCGGAAAGGGATTACACCTAGAATCCTATTCTGTTCGGATGGGATTGGAACCCAAAACGTCATTCCTATTCCTATTCGACCAGGAAGGGTTTGGGTTCTTAGGGTATTTATGAGGGTGTAAGTTTTCCAGAAGCACTTATTTTTTCCCCGTACTAGGGAACCTTTTTTGACATTCCAGGTCATTAACAATATCGACCATATATAGTTTGATGTTTGATTTGGTATGTCCCATATGACCGTCCACACCGTCCAAATCATGACGGGAATGCAGTTGTATGCTGCATCGCCCGACCATACCTAGAACAACTAAGTACCCACATCCTTTGCCGATTCAGTGGGGGTTTTCAAGCACCTTAAGCTACCTAGAACTCTTTGATGATCCTTGGTCCTTGTTTTGATTGGAAACGACCTTCTTTTGGAGGCAAAACACAGGAGAAATGTCTTCCAGACCTGTGGGTGTTTTTTCTTGTTCTTGCTCAGGGCCAAGCTGCGTCAGAGAGAGTCAAAACCCTTGTTTTGTTGGTTTTGAAGGGGAGTTTGTGATAATTGTACCCTAAGAATCATGGGATCTCAAAACTAGAGGTTTGGAGATCCCTAAACCCTGCTATACAGATCCAATCCCCTCTATAGGAGGGTGCAATGATTCTTATGGTAAATAGATATGTATCAGAACACATCAAGTTAATCATCGTTACATGCATCGTCCCTGTAACATCAAACAAGACGTTTGCATAGATTTACATGTTATTTACCTGAGGGTCAAAATAGATGGCACAGATACCAAAAGGTAGGTTAGTACAGGGTCCTTATAAACCAATATGTAGGGGCTGTGCCATCTACTTTTTAACTTCTGTATTTTCATTTCATTTCCATTCCAAGCTACCGCGGAAAACCTCTAAAACCTTCACCAATGCACCAATTCAACTTGAAAAAAACTCGGCGGTCTGAACAAACTTAAAAACTTCCTGATCTTTTTGGGCATGTTGCCTAGCCCCTTACCCTTAGGAACCATGGGACTGGTATATTTGCCATCATGTACCATAAAAATCAACCATTCATGTCGGTTTAATATACCATTTCCATGGATGCTGTGGGTACAAACACACTTAGCTAGATGATTTGGGGTTGGAGGTTTTTTGGCCTAATATTTCTGATGTTTTTAGGCCACCCTTGTTATTTGCCCTTTTGGTTGTCCATGATCTACGCTTAGATCCTGGATGAACCTGAAAGCACCTGAACCGGCGCCACAGGACTCGTTGGGGAGCCCCTTTGCCGCGACCCGATGCGTCCAAGTGAGGCAGGGTGTTGGACTCAAGAATTCATGGGGTTCTTGGTATCTTCTCCAAGGACTCCAAGGACTTCATGGGGAAGTGGGAAAAACCAATTAATCCCATGGAACATGAGAAATTCATGGGAAGATGTGTTTTCAAGTGGGCTAGTCGGCTAGTCCTTCCATTATGATGTGGAGGGTATCCGGGTATTTTGTGTTGAAAAACTATGAAAAAAACATCCAGGGAGCATCATGTATCATAGTTTCTTCAAGGTGATCCGAAACAAGGAAACAAACTCCTCTTGTTTGTAGGGTTGGTGTCACAAACAGGTATATAATATACCAGGATGGAAAATACATGGCTTATCATTTTTCTAAAATGGCTCTTAAGATAGATATACCAGTCCAATGGATCCTTTTGTTTATGTAGTTAATTAATGTTAATTACGCTTATAAGGCTTATATGTTGGCGTCCATGTATGGTATATTTACCTTCATTTGGTTGGTTTTTTATGGTAAATGTAGCCAGTCCCATGGATGCTATGGGGTCCCTTGTTCCAGTTAGCTCTCCTTGGAAAGCAGCATGAACTACGAAAATGCTTTGTGTACATACAGCAATATGGGGGTTTCCGAAAATGGTGGTACCCCAACATGGATGGTTTATAATCGAAAACCCTATTAAAAATGGATGATTTGGGGGTAAAACCCATTATTTTCGGTTCAACACCCATATGTTTGACAGGTAGGTGAGGCGTTTGGCAGACGGCAGACATCATTGAGACGTGCAACAGGCAAGGTTGGAAGGATTTGGATGTGATTGGTCCGCAATCGAAGCTTTGATAATGGGTGGATTTGCATTAAACAAAGGTTTCATCGAAGGCCATTTGATTTTTTCTTGGGGGAGGGGGGCCCCAAGAAACCTCCCCCACCAAAATGCTTTTTATAGCTGTTTTGTATTCAAGGGTGGAATTTCTGAAAGCTATTTTTTGGGGGGGGGCTTCGTGTAGATGAATTTTGATGAAAATTTGACCAGATATCTCATCATGGAAACCTAACAGGACCCCCGCAATGCCCCCACCCCCCCCCCAAGAGATAAGACCCTCCCCAGCCTTCTCACCGTTTTCCAGCAACTTTGGAAGGTGCTGTTGTTTCATGTTTGTTGTGGAAACCCTTACACTTGAGCAATGAACAAAGCCTGGTTGTTGATGGTATATGTTGGGGATGAAATCCTGCCCAGTAATGTGGTGAGTATAGTAAACCATCATAAGGATTCCTATTCAACAGCCGGTATAATGGAAAGTAACCCTAGCCCTAGTCTTCCAAATACCTTATGAGTATGTGTTTGGACCTCAAAACACCTGCTTTAGAAGGCCAAAAAAGGGATTCCAAACACTGAACCTCACAAGGTATGACTGGAGGATTTTGGAAGACTAGGGCAACCATCAATGTAGCTATTGTAAATAAATGTAAAGCACTTTCCATGTGTCCTGTGGGAAATGGGGATGTAGACGTTAACGTCACATATCTCACCCGTCCACCATGGGTTTTAAGTTTTAACTGCTCGCAGGTCCGAAGATGATTTGGAGTACCTTTTTCTACACAGAAATCGTTCGCAAAAAAAATGTGTTTTTGTGATAAGGGAGTTGCTCCCCAGATTATTTTTATTTTTTGGATATACTCTAGACTCTAGACATCCAAATAGCTCCTGAGAAGCTGTTTTAGGGATATTTTGGGGGTCCTCCAAATACCTTTTCAACAGGTGTTTGGATGTCTGGGGATATGGGCAAATGCGGGTCTTTCTGGTGAGATATATGAAGAAATTTCACAGAAGAATCTACATCAACACCAAAAGAATCACTTGGGCAATGAACAAAAACCCTGGTTGTTTATTTTATGTGGGGGATGAAATACTACCAGGTTATATAGGGGTTATAATGAACCATTGTAAGGATCCCTATTAAGCAACCAGTTCAATAGAATGTTATAGTTTTTTTCTTCCGGCTCATTTGAATGAGACTTCCACACACCCCGTCTGTTATTGTTGGTCAACCGCAACGGCAGGTAAGAAAAGTGACGATTAATAGCCCAGTGAGCTGAACTACGGTGTTGGATGTTGGGATAGGATCCCATTTTTCTCCAGAATCCCCTCAGATGTTGATTAATTTGAAACTCTAAGAACATGTTGAACATACTGGTCACTACCAGTTTTTGCAGGCCAAATAAGATTTTATATAGCAATTATTTGAAAGTCTTTGGACAGTGATATTAATTAGTGGTGATTTTGATATGGCCCTAGACACCGAAAAAAATACCTCAGAAGATGTTTGGACCCAAAAAAATACCGAAAAGTAGTTCTGAAATCAGGAGATACGACGATCGATGTCTGCAAGATGGGGCCCCCTAACTACTACAATTGGGTTTATCCCTAGTGAAAAACCCGTTTACAACCAAGGTTTTTCATAGGGTGGGGCCTGGGGTTGTTTCACTACCTTATAACTAGGGTCCCGGGCCCCTTCGTGTTTCGTGTGGGGTGGTATTGAATGTATACCTACTAAATCCTGGTTACGTGCGATCACTGAAGGAGACCTGGGACCTGGCACCCCGCGGTCCTGATTGGGTTGATATCAACGAGGTTTAACGAGGTTGTTTTAACCTATAAATACACTCCTTCAGTAAACAAACATGGCTGGCAACGGAACATCCACTTTTTTTCAAATAGGAAATACATATTCAATCCGAGTTCATGTTCCATCCTGCTATGTTAGTTTACCAGAGGGTAATACACCCCTCAAGATTAACATTTTGCACATAATTCCCTGGAGGTTTGGTTCAGATCATCTTCCTTTCTTTTCATGGGTGATGTGTAGGTTCCAGCTGTTAATCTTCCAGGGTGTACACCTTGTGATTTTTTCACACAATTCTTCGAACAGATGATGCTTGGAAACGAAACATTGATAGTTGGAATACTAGATATGACTGAACTAAATCTATGGGTCCTCTTTGGCACTCCCATTTAAGTGAAGCAGTAGTGGTTGAAAAGCGCATGCGTTTCCAAGTGAAACCCTTTTGTGGGTATTTATGAGCATTTTTTTTAGGACCCAGGTAAAGCACCTTGGGAACACCGAAGGAAGGTGTTGTGTCTTCCACGAGAAACATCTTAGCAAATGCTGGTGACCCATGAAAACCCTGAAAAACTTCCCAAAACACCTAAAACACTGTGTGTGTGTTTGGAAAGATTCCCGGATGGCATCCAGTCATATCGTCAGAGAATGATTTGGGTGTCCAATCACCTCTTCAGCATAGTATTTGTATTATGTGTATAATGCATTACCATTCTCAGAAGGTGATTGGATACCTAGGGATTCTTACAGGGGAGTTTTGTTTGAATAGCGCCATTTGCTGGAAACAAAAATAGAAATTTGATTGCCAGTTGCTGCACTTTGAAATTTGTTCTTCTAAGACTCAGACCCTTTGTTGTTGAAACTAAGTTCAAAATGTGGTTGTTTGCTCTCAAATAACTTTCCATCTGGTGGTTTCAAATATTTTTTATGTTCACCCCAAAAATTGGGGAAGCTGAACCCATTTTGACGAATATTTGTTCAAAGGGGTTGGTTCACCCACCAACCAGCTTATGTTTTTTTGAAAAAGGATCCCATCCTTAAACAACCAGGATTCAATGGAAAGCGGTTTCTTTTTGTGGCTCACATGGTTTATCACAAAATGGGAGGAACTTTGGACACTTTTTGATGCGAAACAACAGGAGGAGGTTTTGGAGGAGAGGCGTTTGATAGAAACGACAGTCGTGTCTGAAATGTCTCAAGGCATACGGCAGCCAGAGACAAGTCAATATGGTTCGAACCAGGAGTTATGAACCAAAGAATCCACCTGGTGCATAGGTTAGCATGTCCAATCTAGATGTATAGTTTGTATAGTATATAATTTCATTATACATATTTTACATGACTTGTTTCTCAACCAAATGGTTCAAAACATCATCTAAATGATTCACTATATTAGGACATTTTACAAAGATAAAGACTCCCGTGGACATTTGCGGAGAGTCCGAAGTTACGTACGTGGACGTTGGGTGTTTTCTCTTCCGTTTGCTTGAAACAAAGCTGAGAAAAGACGCAAAAACACAAGTGTCACGAAGCAGCCTTATGGGCTACTAACGTTTGATATTTGTGCACCGCGTTGGATCTCGTGCCCAAAAAAAGTGGTGATAGCCGTATAGGCTATGCTGGAAGCAGGTTTGGAAGCAGGAGCAGTGGGGGTTTTTGTGAATTGAAAAATATGAGCAAGGCGAGCCCCCTACCAGTTGTAAATGGAGTAAGTATAACTAGTAGGGGCCCACCTTCTATGAGCCATTGATCCCTCCTTGGGATAAATCTAAGCAGAAAGCGGCCCAGCAAAAAACCAAGAGAAAACCTGGGATGATACAATTAGCCTAAATTCCGTCAAGTATCACCATCCTGCAATACTCAGCGTGTATGTTACCATCAAACAGTGTCCATGAGTGCTGCATTGGAATCTGGGGTTATTATTTCCCATACCAACCATGTATGGTATATTTGCCTACATTTACCATGCAAATCAACTAAATGTAGGTGAATATACCATACATGGATGGTATGGGTTTGGTTGTTGGTTAATGTTGACGGTTTCTATACTATCGAGGATTATCGACCACACATGGGACCCTTGTGAAGGGAGTTATTGCTTGTTGATATGATATGCCTAGGTTTTCCCCTAGTCAACGACCAAGCCCTAGACATTCCATGGGACTGGTGTATTTACACACGTTTCCGTTTACCACAGATTTACCACATTCATCGGATGGCAATTTTTTAGGGTGACCAACCGGCAAATGGTGGTGTTTATGTTTTCAGGGAATCCGGATCCCCAAAAATGGCCGAAACATTCAGGTTGAGGGATTTATTTCATAAATTGCCCTCCAATGCGTGGATCGGTAAATCCTCCATTCCCATGGAGTGACCCGTCCTCAGAGTTATGAGGATTATGAAAATCCAATCCTACGGTCGGTGGGCCCCTGCTAGTTTGTTATAAACGGAGTTATGGGCACCATCTTGTATTTAAGTCAACTTGGATAATTTCCCCAAAAAAATCGGGATAAACATTGAACAGAAAATCATTCCCTAAGAATCCAGACCGCTCCCGATCGAATAAGATTTTTTGGATTCCATAAATGGCGTGAAATAACCCCAGGCTGAATGGCCGAAAGTAAACGGGTAACTGGGGTTATTTCACCCTACTAATACTGTTGATGGAAGAAATCCCAAACAACCACCTGGGATGTATAAAACCCTGTAAATCGGCGGTGTGTGTGTTTTTTTCGTTTTCTCATCTTTCCTATGGAAAAAAACGCCTTGCCGAACCCCAAACGCCCTGAGGTCCGACTATCGTTTTACCTTGACGCCAGCAGTGCCTCGGAAAATCCGCTGGTGGATTGGGAGAGTATATACCCGTGGTATCAGCACACCACCAAGAAACCATACGAATCTTCACTACTACGGCTTAGGAGACAAATAGTTGCTAGGTGGTTGGTTTTTTATGTTAAAAAAAACACCACTAAAAGTTGGGGGAAGATTCCAAACCCAATTTGACGAGCTCATATTTTTTTCAGATGGGTTGGTGGAAAACCCACCAACTACTAGTTTGTAATTATATTATATCATGCATAGGACTTCTGCGATCCAAGTGAGTCAAGTGCAACCCCCACCCACCACCTCAAGGCTGGTGTCTTTGTTTTTTGCTTGAAAAAAGGTATGGAAAGAATGACCCAAATAGATTACCCTTTTGGACTTTCAAACTTTATTGGCTTCTTGACTACTTGGAGGATAACCCTACTTAGGGGACGTACTAACCATGGTTATTAACCACTTACTAAATGGGATGATCCTCCAAGTAATAGTATGTGGGTTTCTGGAATTTGTTCATTTTGGCTGTTGACACATGTTGTATTCTTTTGTGTGTTGTTTATGACATTCAAAGTCCTACAAGACATGATATACATGCCTCCATGATTGTCCATAGCATCCATACATGGTGTATTTAATGTATTTACCTTCATTGATCCCGCAAAAATCAACCATTCATGTAAGGTAAATACTCTATTTCCCATGGATGGTATGGGTTGTGGATTCTACACGTACACGTTAACATGTTTGGTATTTTGGAGTTTGGACCTTGAGGGATCCAGTCCAAACGTTTGTCAAGCATGGACTCGGACCTGGAAATTACCACCAAAAGCAGACTTACAAGGTGGGCCCCGGAGCCAAACGTGAGAAATGGAGTGAAATAACCCTATAAATGGCCGAACATAAAGGGGGTTCACTGGGGTATACTGTTTTTTTTCATGGTTTTTCACCCAAAGGGGCCCCATAACTCCATTTATAACTGGCTTTTGGTGGCCAGAGTCATACAGACCGAAGTTGCATCAGAAGTCTTTGTTGAGGTTTTTCACTTCCCCAGAACATACCTGGCAAGAGAAAGCTTCAAGTATCAAGGGAATCCTAGCTACCCCCCGCAAAGCTACCCCTCCTTCAGGAATAAGGAGTTAATAAGGCTTTATTAAAGGAAACTTGGTGGTTATATAATAGCTCCTTATTAAAGCCTTAATTCCCTTGATAGCATTGGGATGTCTTGGGATGGGATCCAAAAGGGCCACAAATTGGATTTAAATGCAGCTGTTTGGAATCACTTACAGTACCTTTGGCGAGGTTGATTCCGTTGATTTCGGGGCTTGTAAAGACCCGGGTTGAGCTTGATAATTTGATATGTTTAGATATGTTTAGATAATAGAAAAAAAGCACTGGGAAACATCTGCATCAGTCTTGCTGAAAAGAAATATTTTTGTTGACAAAACCGAACAAACACCACATGTTACAACTTGTATCTCTTCATTTTACATCGGTGTGAAAATATGGATCCTTCAGGTCCGAGTAAAGGTAGGTGACCTTTTCCAAGTCAACCAGGGTTGTTCTGACATGCCACGGTATCTCTAAGGATTTGACGCCTCCCATCATCACAGTGGTCAGCATGCGACTTGGCGTGGGTCCGAAACGATCGTTTTCCTTTGGATTCGCAAAAAATGATTTCGGTGGGTGCTACTCGACCCAGATTTTTTCCTCGAATGTTGAAAAGGGACCCATTTCAAAAGGAAAGCTGGGTGGTGGTTTCAAATATCTTTTATGTGCATCCCTATTTGGGGAAATGATCCAAATTGACTATTATATTTTGAGATGGGTTGAAACCACCATTATCTAGAAAGGATCTCCGTCCGGTCCCAGCATTTTCTCAGGGGATACTGTTGATGGAAGAAATCCTGCACCAGTTGATATGGAGAAACTCTCATTATTTTAGGGGTTTAATAAATCCAGGTGGTTAGCCGAATTTCTGAACCATCAACAGTATGTTAGTTTTTGGGGAGAGTAATGGCATTGTTTTGAACGTTGACCCCTACAAAAAAAAACATCCCCCGTTCCTTCAGAGATTCTGGAACAAAAAGAGACCTTTGATAAGTCCCTTAATTGGAATGACATGTGCCCTAAGAATCTTCAAACCCCTCAACAATGGCGCCATGTTTGACGACCCAAAAACCACCCCGGGCCCTGGTATACAGGTTCATTCACCCGTTCAACCATTGGAGGATCCTTGGTTGGGGATTCTTAGGGTGGAAAGCATAGGAAAACTTCAAATGAAAATCCCGAACTTTCCAACGCAAAACATCCAAACAAAAAGGATGTAAGTAACCTGAGCTGTTTGACAGCTGCCGGATCGGCTTCCAATTGCCTATAGGCTTACGGGTGGTGGTGGTGCCAATCCCAAATTCCACGGGGTAAGTGGGGTTAGAACTGGTTGGGGTCCGCCCACCTTGCAGGTATATGTCCTAAGAATCCGGCATTGCACCGATCCATTCCGGAATTTTCGGATGGGATTTGGAACCCAACAAATCCTATTCGATAGGGAGGGGTCGACCGGATTCTTATAGGGAATGATTTTATGTTCAATGATTTATCCCGATCTTATGGGTGAAATGATCCAAGTTGACTAAATACAAGCTGGGAACCGGCCGCAGTTACTAGAAATTGAATTGTGACCCCTTGAAGTAGGGTTAGTTATAACCCCAGTTACCCATCCCGTAGGATCCATGTATGGTATATATTTACATACATTTCCCATAAAAATCAACCAAATGTAGGTAAATATACCATACATGGATGGATATGGATGGTATGGGCATTTATTTGTGGCCATTTATAAGGCTTATGTCACTCCATTTATAACAATCGGCCCCGGGCCTCGCCGTTTTTTCCCTGCCTTACACCTAAGGTTAGCAGCTGAAAATATATCGTTTGAAGAGGATCCTTTCCATTCCCTAAGGATCCAGATATGTCCTTTTCGGAAGGGATTATACCTAAAATCCTGTTCGGAGGATGGGATTGGAACCCTGAATCTGAAAAACTTCTGCAAAAGACAACTTGCTACCATGTATTTGGAAGACAACCGGGTCTGTGCATTCTATAACTTTATCTAATCTCTGATGTGGACTGGGAGCAATAAACACAGATATTAGAGCTCAGAAATTTAAGTTATATACCAAGTTGTGGTTTCCAAGATTTTATATTTTCACCCCTAGTTGGGGAAGATTTCCAATTTGACTAGACTTTTTTAGTTTTATTGACGAATGGTTTTTGTTCAAGTATTTGGAGGCAACCTTTGCAAGTTCTGTTGTATGCTTTAATCATTCATCAGCCCCCAAAAACCATGAAACAAAAAAGGTTTTGGATCCTAAAAACCAGGTTACTTACCATAAAGATCTCTAAAAATGTAGGTTTGGTGGGGCCATGGATGTTTAAAGGTGGACGTTCTGTTGATGTTCTGTCGTAAATCTTGTAAGGAAAATAAAATCATCTGCCTAAGACTCCGTTGGTATGTCCTAAGAAAGGAGATTACCACGATCCAGTCCTTGTCTTTTCGGATGGGATTGGAACCCTAAAAATCATACCTGGAACGCCAAGTGTCCTATTTTTGTTAGGCAACTTTACCCCTAAAACCAGCAACTATTGCCTTGAAAATAGGGCACCTGGCTTTCCAGGTATCAAGGGGTCTGTTCCAAGGGTCCCATCATTTGAAATGATTCCCCGCGCAAACCACCCGTTGACCCACAAGGTACGGCATCACCGAGAACGTCATCCGCGTGACCATCCGTTTGTCCGAATCCGGCACCACGTGCGCGCCGTTGTTTTTGGACCATCAGTTGAGGGTGTTGAGGTCAGAGGTTTTCAAAAGATATGCATAACTCGCATAGGGGGTTCTTTTTTAAGGATCTATTAGAATCAAAGAAAGTACCCTCCCTGAAACAAACAGCCTGCCCTTGGGAATGATCCTTTCCTTTTTTGGTCAACCTGCCTATGTGCAGGGTCGACCCTCGTTGCTTTTTTAAAGCAGGGCTATATAATAGCGCTTTCAGAAGTTTTTGGGTGGATGAATCCATCGCCATCGCAAACAAAAAACAGAAACCTCATTCGTTAAGGGGGTTGTTGGCATGTTTATAGTGAAAACAGTATTCCTATTGGAGTGACATGTTTATCTAAGTGGTGGTTTCAAATATTTTTTTTGTTCATCCCTATTTGGGGAAGATTCCCATGTTGTCTAATATTTTTCAATTGGGTTGAAACCACCAACCAGTTATTGCAATAGTGACAACCCTAAAGTCTTCCAAACTCCTCCAGTCATACCTTCTCGTTGGAGGTGTGAGTTTGGACAATTTTAAGGATTTTTTTAGGAGGATTGGGGGTCTTTTGACATCGATCCTCAGAAGGTCTGGAAGACTAGGGCAACATAACATGACTGCACCATTTCAACCTTGAAATTTTCTGGCTGGCCCTTAGTAGGGAATGAAGGAATGAAACTTTACTTTGTTATAATCGAGATTCATTCCCTCATTCCCTACTAAGGGCCAGCCAGTTTTATAAACCCAACAAATTCGCCAGCTACCAACTTACAGTACAGAAGACAGGTAAAGCAGCCAACCGCCGCGTCATATCGCCACTTTTGACGGAAAGGTACTGTCGCGCCTATGATAGTGGCAGCTTCAACCCTGTCTCGCAGGTGCGAAAATGATATGCTGAGGACGCCATCTTGGTTGTGGTTCAGGGTATGCTATCCCCATAAGACCCTGGTATAACTGGTATAATTTAGTGGCATTTACCATACAAAATCAACCGCACAAATGTATGTAAATAATTGTAAATATGCCATATATGTATGTACATGGATCCTATGGGTATATGCTCGTTTTTGGTGAGGGTTGGTTTAATTCTCCACCTCATTGGCTGTTGGACATGAAGGTTGGTTTATCTCGAAGGTTGGTGGGTTTTTCACTCTGTCATACGCATGTGCTCCATGGGACTGGCAGATCTACCTACATTTACCATTAAACAAATCAGATATACTACATTTGCCATGAAGAAAATCAGATATATAACTGGTATATGGATTTTCTTTTACCTTGAGAGCAGTTGAGACCTTTGGAACCCTTTGTCCAGCCTGGAATAAAAACAAACCTTACCACACATCCATAGTAATCATACTAGATGTTTTTCTCTATATAATATATATGTATATATGATATTATGTAATTATATATATATACATTCATATTAAATTAATAGTTATATATATATATTCAACATATTATTTTCAAATTTTATAGCATATAGATCCAATTTCATTACACCTGTCCCATGAACACCATGTATCATGATGTACATCCTTGCCGCTACCAGGGCGGTACCGATGTGCCAACGCTGACAGATTGCACCTCTTGCGCCTTTGAAATCAAGACCAGTTCAGGACAGGATGATGTGCAGTTGGTGGATCCCAATAATTGTAGGATTCTTAAGGGTCCCGGGGTGTTCAAGGGAAGGGTGCAACTGGGGAACCCTAAGGATTCCTAAGGGGGATTGGGGAACATTTGGGAAGGTTAGGGGAATCACCACCTCCCCTCAAGAATCCTATTAAATATACCCTGACAAGGTGGGCCCCTACAAAATTTATGAATGGAGTTGTTTTCCACCCCTTGGAATTGCATAAATCCCCAGGAAGTTTACCCATTGATTTTCCCCAAAAGACTCCGGTCGACTTGTCCGGATGGTTTCACATCATTGATGGTCGAAACATACCCGGCCCTGGAGGGTACTAAATCCCAGCTGACGTTGGCGCAGTGCCTGAGAGCCAAGGAAGATATTTTTGGTGCCTTACAAAAGCCGGGCGTAACAATGGCACTTGCGGACGGATCGCCTTGGACGCGTGGCATTTTCCGAACAGTGGGCTGATATGATGAGGATCCTTTGGGACCTGGGTTCCAAGACGTCGACCTGCGGAGATGGATCAAGCAATGGCCGCCAAGCATTGTGGTTTGTTCTTCAAGGAAAATTCCAAAGAAGATCAAAAACCTAAGGGCACCAATGAAGGCCAGCCCCGTCCTGTGTGGCAGAGAGGTTTAGGTTATTTTTTGGGTGTCCAGTCCAGTCAGAGCTTATCAGGGAACGTTTGGATGTCTAGGGAGAATTACTTCAAATGGCGTGAAGGCCGGATTTTTTTGGAGAAAAACATGTCTTGGGGAAAAACATTTCCTTTATATAGAGAACTTTGAAGAAGGCACTTATATGTTGGCATGTTGTAATATGTTGGAAACCTCCCAACTATTTAATCTGGAAAGAATTTTGAAATGCTTTGTTTGACAGGCTTGGATGATGAATTGATCCCCAAGAAACCGTTTGTATGTCCTAAGAAAGGGGTTATATACCCCTACATTCCTATTCTTTTCGGATGGCATTTTCAACCCGACAAATCCTATTCGATCGGGAGGGGTCTGGATTCTTAGGGTACTTAGAGGTTCAGGATACTTAGTAAGTGGATAGTAACCAGGGTTATAACCCCTATAAGTGGGTTATATGTCCCCTAACTAGGGTTATAAACCTACATATAACCAGTTACTAAGTATCCTGAACCTCCAAGTATGTTCAACCTATTTTTGAAAAGGCTACAACAAATGGATAATTGATCCTTTTTCTGTGTGTTTGTGTGATGCTGTTGCCTTGATCCGGTCACCGGTCACCCTAAATTGAGGGAAATCTATTTGGACCTAAACAGTGTGGACAAAGGAAACACTTCGGTAGGCAAACAATTAGGTAAGGTCTTTGAGGAGTGAATGTGTTTTCACACCTTCACAAGCATATTTGGATGACTTTGGAAGAGGAGGTTTAAGCTTGACGTATCCCAAATTATTCAAAGATCTTTTGAATTGCGTTTTTTTCTGTTTTTTCGGCTCCCAAAAACTAACATAAAAACAGACCTTCCCAAAAGGAAAATAGTCTTCCAACCATGCATCTTCAGGGGCGAACTGTTAGTTTTGGGGTGTGTATATGTGTGTTTTTTGTGTTTTGTTTTCTAAGGGTAGCAACCTCAATGTACTTCATTCACAGGTACCTTTAAATAATGTTGATTTGAATGCCTATAATCGTCAATGGAAATCCTTGGTGATTTGCTATGGGTTATATTTAAAGGCTATTATTATACTTTGGTTGGGCCCCTTTTTCGACAATGTGGGCCCCTACGATCGCTACACACGGAGTTATAACTCCTATATAAGTAGGGCTACATAATTTATCCTAGTTACCCGTTTAGTTTAGCCATTTATAGTGGTTAGAACTCCATTTGCAACTGGTAGGGGCCCATCTTGCATCCAATTCGAAAAACGAACGACATATCGAATTTCCAGCATGTGACATGTAGATACATGGAAAAGAAGGGCGACACATCAAAATTGAAATGCCTGTTTAAAAAAGATCACCCTGGGAATACATTTGCTACCTTTTGGGGATGTATAAGTGACCCGAAATCAATGCTTTACGTGACCCTTTCAAAGGTCGGAGGGGTGACCTCCAACAAGATGTAGAATATGTCACGGCTTGAATCACATGAACCCTAGACACTTTCAGCCCACCCTGAAAAGGTATGACCAAACACCCCCAAAATATACGAATCAAAGACCCTTCACCTCAGGGGAAATGTCTAAGGGAGCAGAAAATGAGTCATTTGAGAAGAAAAAACAACCATATAGGGTCCATGTATGGTATATTTACCTATTTACCTACCCAGCACCTTCCAAGGGGTGCCAATGAAACCCTAAAGGATGATTAATTCGCACTCTTTAGGAACCATTTGGCACCTTCTTGGAAGGTCAAGGTACATTTGCCATAACCCAAACAATCCATGTATGGTGTATTTACCTACATTTACCAGAAAAATCAACCAAATGTAGGTAAATATACCATACATGGATCCTATGGGTAATGTAGGGGGCTTTTAAAAAACGGCCCCAAGTTATTGGATTTTTCTGTGCGAGATTTTGTCGCACAGTCAGGAGTGAACTTCGTGGGCTCTTCCACTTACGACTCCAGCACCAGTTTTGCTGAACATGAGGCACCAACAAAAACAGCGGGTTTGGCAGTAACCCCCAGGAAAACCTAGGTGGTGGTTTCAAATTGTTGTTATTTTTACCCCTACCGGCGGAGATGATCCAATTTCGCTAATATTTTTCTAGATGGGTTGAAACCACCAACTTGAAACTAACATGATTGGCTGGAGAATCCGTTGAATGAAGACATATTTTGTATTGAAAATTGATATTTTCCTATGTCATGTTGGTTTTCAGGGGTGTAAGTTTTTTTGCAATACGTGGGTAGATAATTCAGGGCTGGTGAATTAAGTATACCCTAGGCATCAACCGTCATATTCTCAGAACAATGAGCAAGGGTTGTTAAATTTCCTCCAAACCGCATACTTGGCGGCGACGGGATAAGCTCATGGATATTTTTTAAATAGAAGGAGAGTGCACACTTCTGGATGTTCCATTGGGTTTGATTGCTGACAAGTACCATAGAAGGTACAACCATGAAGTACACATGAAAAAGACAGATTTGACACTGCTGAACCCAAAATCGCAGCAGTCAACGAGTAGTTGATGCAATACTGGTGTCTATATGGCACTGCTTTATATACATTCTTTCATCGGTGCTGGTTCCGCAGCGGGAAGTCAATCGTCACGAATCGTCGCTGCCCTTGACCTCCATAGTGGCACTTTTTACTTGGATGTCCCAGGAAGTTAGTAAATGGTTAGGATCAGTGGGTGATTTCACCCCAAGGAATATCCCATTTTGTAAGTAGGTTGTAACTTGTAACCCATTTACTAACCACTTACCAACTTCCTGGGACATCCAAGTAGATATGTTTTGGCACGACCCAACATATCTAACCTATTCAAGCATGTGGCTATGACTTGGCATTGTTGGACACTGGTAAGCAAACATACTGATTTGACTACGTTTTTGTCACTTTGGGTTCCCAACAAAAATCTGCCCGAAAACTGCAATGACGCTGCCTCGCCAGGTGGATGTGTCAGGGCTTACGGCCAAGACCTTCTATTGGGTGCGATTCAAAAGGGGGTTTCCTAAAATGGTGGTACCGTGGTACCCGAGAACCATGGGTTTTCCTACTAAAAATGATCATTTTGGGGTGTGAAATGGGGGTACGGCCATTTAAGGAAACACCCAAAAAGAGTTTGGGATGTTTGGGATTTCTCCACTGGGAGGGACTCATCCCAGGACTTGGAAGGGGTTTGGATCATTACACCTTTTTTTTAGCCATATGGATTTTGGATCATTCCACCTTTTAGAATCGCATTATAGTTCGACCATTTGGAAGGGGAACAAACCTGATGTTTAGGGGACTTTCATGGTTATTAACCACGTCCGTCCTGAGATGATCTCTCTCAGCACGTAAAAACCCCCTTCCCATACGAATCTTACGAGATTCGTATGCTTGAGAGTGGCAGGTGGGGTGGATGAGGGGTGTCCGTCCTCAAGGGAAATCCCAGCCTGGGAAGGAAAATGAACAAAAAATCCAAGAAATCTCCAACAGAACCCAGTGAACGGACCCCTAAACCTGAGTATCTCATAACTCTAGTAACTTGCTTAGGGGTCCATTGGTAAGGTCCCATTCAATTTTTGATGGAAAAAAAGGCACCACCAAAAAGGGGGACCTGAGATTTTGTAATTGATTTTTTTTCCACGAGCAGAGTGAAGGGAACTGGGAATGAAACCTACCAAGCTAGGGTGTCCATGGAAGTTAGGATAACTAGTCTACGTAAGTTGGTTTATAACCCATTTACATCTATTTCTGGGACTTGCAACCTACTTATTAGTAGGGGTTATAATCCATTTACTAAGTACCATGGACATCCCGGTAGCATGTACTTAGTAAAACCGTTAGTACCTGCGATGAATTATTATACGTACTTGTAACTTGAGGTATATGTGGGTTATACTTACCACCGTGGGAACCCACAACCTTCATTTTTTAGGGCTTATAACTTATAACTCATATTTTTAGTGCTTAGAGGTTTTAAGAACCTTCATGTTTTAATCGGTGGTTGGACTTCCAGGGTATATACATGCTGAAGATGGATCATTTTCCATTCCCACAAACCGATTCTCCATTCGCATCTAGGTGGTGGTTTGAAACATTTTTTTTTATTTTCACCCCTATTTGGGGAAGATTTCCAATTTGACGAGCATATTTTTCAGAGGGGTTGGTTCAACCACCACCTATACAGATTCTCCATTCGGATGATCGCCCGCCAGGTCTATTGCTACTCTCATGATGATGAGATCCCGACCGTCAATGTGGCGACCTCCTCGCAGATGCTAGCCACCGAACAGAGCGCTACTTGGTGGCATACGGATACGGAACAGGTGCTTGGGTGACGAAAAATGGTAGGTACTGGGATGTTCATGGTACTTAGTAACTAGATGATAACCCCAATATGAGTAGGTTGTAAGTCCCCTAAATAGGTTATAACCCAACTTACTAACTATCGTTACTAACTTCCATGGACATCCAAGGGTAGTAACGATCGTCATCACCCCCTAGAGTTTGACAAAAAAGCCCGCCCCTGCAAAAATGGTAGGGTTGGAAGACGATCCCTTCCTATTGAGAAGGCAACTGAAACTGGGTGGTGGCAACTCAAATATTTTCTATTTTTCATCCCTAGTTGGGGAAGATTCCCATTTTGACTCATATTTTTCAATGGGGTTGAAACCATCAACTAGCTTTTCAGGGGCAAACAGTTCAACGTCGGGGGGGGGATGGTAAGTTGGGTGAGTTCACCCTATTCAGGAAAGGTTCAGGGGATAGTTGGATGTACCCCTACCAGCGTACCCATGGGAAATCCCTATAAAAATCTATAAAAGCCCTATGTAGTGGGTATTTATATGTATTTATGGGTTAGAATCCAAGAATCCCATCCGAGAACACCAGCTAAATACCATGGGTAGACGTACGTTAGGGATACACCCGTCCTTGTCCCTTGAAAGGTGGCTGTCTTTCTCGAGTTTTTTTGCCAAAAATCTGTAAGGTAAGAACCTTGGATACGACACCACCGAGTTTTACGAGGTTTTCCTGTGTGGAAACACCAGGCACTGAGGCGCACAGTGGCTGGGCCGGGAATGTGGTTTGGGTTGGGTTTTCCCCGGTGTGAATTAGGTCATGCACAATTTATAGGGGTCACCCCAAAAGGTAGTGAAAAGTAAGGGAATCCGGACCCCAAAATGGCCGAAACATTCAGGCTAAGGATTTACAGTCTTATAAATTGACCAGATTAGGTTAAACTGGCGATGGCCAGTGGTAGTTTTTGTTTGATATATTTGATATGGTGCGTTTGTTGCTTGAAAAAAGTGGCGGGGATTTCATGTTCACCTCTATTTGGGGAAGATTACCTACCATGAGCACCCCTATTTGGGGAAGATTACCTACCATGAGCACCCGAAACCATAGAAAATGAAGGTCTTGGCCACCAAAAAGCCAGGTGATTTACCAGAAAAAATGAAGGTTTTGGGGGCCCATGGTATGTCGACTAATATTTGTTGAAGATGGGTGGCTCAAAATCCCCCGTCGGACCGTAGAGTTGTTGACAGATGGTTCAAGCGAAGGATTGACCAAAATTCTAAGTTGTAAAGGTGAAGTGTTGGAACTTTTTTTCCACGTTGAAGCGTTTATTTTCATGGCTTACGAAAGGCCAATAGCTAAACTTTTCCAACCTTTTTGGGATTACTCATATTTAGCAGACAAAATAAGCCGTTCAAACTTTTATTTCGGGGTCTGAAATGGCTAAGTGAGATGGCTCATGAATTTGTCCAATTTGTCTTGGACTCGTTGGTTTTAATGTTTGGTTTCAATGTTTTGTGTAATGTAATAGGAACTTAAATGCATCAATTTGCGAATCGCACTGCATGAGGTTTCCAGAAATCCACTTCTACAGTGCTTTCTTGGCGTAAGCAAGCTGCGACTATGATGGGATGATGTGGGTGTCTTGGGTTTTCCCCTAAGCATCCAGGTATGTCCTAAGAAAGGGATTAACCCTACAATCCTATTGTTGGGATGGGATTGGGACCATCAAACCTACTCTAGGGAAGGGTATGGATCCTTAGGGTTCATTAATCCATATGATCATATGAGCGCCAACTGTTTCCTATCCCAAGCTTCCTGGAACCAGGATCCCAACTACCATGCTTGGGCCACTTTGGTAGGATCTGTAGGATTAAAGCGAACAGCAAGGTTGAAGTCTTGGTTGGATGTTTAATGCTAAGGTTTGCTATATGTCCCTTTGGTGGGTTTTACACTCCCACTTTCAAGGGGCTGAAACTAGTGGCAATCCACATGTGTTTCTGATGTTTACAGGGGACAGTCAGTGCAAACAATGTCGTTTGTAGGAATTACTCTATCAGCTATCATGAGGGACTGTGACATCAAGTTAATGGACGGATTCTTAATCACCTAATCACCAGTGATTGCCCCTTAACCCAGATGCCTCAAATGGGACTGGAATATTGAACCCCAATCTATGGATGTTTGAATGTTGTTTGGTTTATATGTACACCCCCAAAGATTAACAGCTCAAACCTGAAAACGATGGTTTCGAAGATGATTTTCCTTTTCCAGGGGTGAAAATTCTCAGGTCCCATGTTAATCTTCCGGGATATAAATCTTCTGGGTGAGGCCATGGTGTTAATGGCCCATCTTCCCCCAACACCGCTGGGAAGCTATAGGAAGCTCAGCAACCAACAGGACTCGATCACGGTGACGTTGAGCATGAACGAAGCGGGACGTGCGTATTGCAAGGCGTGCCTGGGGGATGGATGAAACAAAACTCATACCATCCAGGCATGGTATATTTACCTACATGGATGGTTGATTTTGTATGGTAAATGTATAGGTATATATGCAGTCCCATGGATGGTATGGGAGATGGACTGAATTGGATCACAAGGGATGATTTTTTCATCTCCAGTTTCCGTTTGTGCATCAACCACATCACCTAGTCGCCCACCGCAACTCATGGCTCCTTAATAAGGCTGAAATAAGGACAACTTACCACACCAATACAGGCCTTGAATATCGTCCAATGTTTCTTATGCCTTATCAAGCCTTGTCAAGGTGTTTCTTATACATCGGCGACTTTACATATATAGATGTCCCCAAATTGGGGGTACTTCTTTTTCTTGGGGGAAAAAGGGGGGCTTTCTATATGAGCTGTACTGTGATTTCGCCAGGCAAAAAACGAACTTAACCAAGACGAGTTGTGCCGGTTGGACTACCACCTCCAGGCAAGAAAACACCTCAAGAAAGACGAGAAAGAGCAGCGCCAATTGGACTACCACCTCGAAAAAGCACCGCCCCGATGCGGCGCGGGCTCAGCCTCAACTGTGGCTCGCGGGGGTACTAAGGTTCCTTCTACGGACCCTTCTGAGGTGTTTGGCCAGTGAGCAGCCCAGGCTCCCCTGATATTGCACTGGCCCGTGTGGGTCAGATTTATCAAATATCTGATTGAGGAACCCCTATGACAGCTAGCAACAACAAACGGCTGCGCTTTTGCACTTTGCTGTCATAGCTCAGTCCTGACTTGGCCTTGAAGCAGTTCCACAGCAGCTGGCGTCACCTACCGGACCTAGCGGAGAAGAGTCCTGGACGATGTGGCATCAACGGGGGGTCATTTTCGAAACGGACCATTGAGCCAGGGGATGTTGAATCAAATCCAAAATGCATACATACTCCTGTTGATGGACAAAATCCTGCACCACCAAGGATGATGATTATCCCATCATTAATAGGGTTTTAACCATCCCAGGTGGTGCAGGATTTTGTCCATCAACAGTCCCACCACAAAATAATCAGCTTGACACCCCTGAAAATAGCCCGTCCCAAAAAAGGCTCTTCAGGTGCGGGCCAGCTGTTAGTTTCAGGGAACGCAATACTTGTAGGTTCCACGTTCCCATTCTCAGTTTCGGTGAAAGGGCCTGCAAGAAGGGGCCCCCCTAGTTGCAAGGTAGTTACAACCCCAGCAAAACCTACGTAACCATGGTTGTAAACGGGTATAACTAGGGATAAATCCACTTATATAGTAGTTAGGGGGCCCCATCTTGTGGGATTTTTGTTCGGGGGCCGGATATACCCCCTCCGACTACATGATTGTGAAACAGGACAGGGTGATGGGCTTTATAAACCCCTCTGAATATCCTCCCAGATGCCCCATGGGACTGGAATGTTTACCTGCATGAATGGCGTTGAATTATGGTACATGTAAGTAAATATACAAGCCTCATGGATCCTATGGGCATTTTTTTAAATCCTATTTTTGGTTCACAGAGGCAAAACGAAGAGAGATTTAAACATGTTTATTATACATTCACTCTTCTTAGTTCAAAACAAACTTGTGAGAAAGAACTATATGGGTGTTTCCAAAATAAGTAGTACCGTAAACACGTAGTAGGTTAGTTAATAGTAAACCGTAACTTACTAACTAGTAGTAGATTAGGGTTACCCGGTTACGTTTTNCCCAAAATGGATGGTTTATAATCGGTAAAACCCTATTCAAATGGATGAGTTTCGGGGTACCCTTAGTTTTAGGAAACACCCATATGTTTTTTTCTCCCATAAACGTGGAGATTCCAGGGCCATTTCCGCCCAGATGAGTTTAGTTTAGTCCCCCAAATGGACATGTGAAATACCTGAACCATGATTGTTGGAGAAAGACTGGGTGGTGGGTTTCAAATATTTGTTATTTTCAACCTTACCTGGGGAAATGATCCAATTTGACTAATATGTTTTCAAATGGTTTGAAACCAGCAATTAGAAGAGTATTTATACATAACTTGGGGATTTTTGGGGAGATAATGCTGGGAAAATTGAACGCAATCATGAAGTAACATGAGGTATGTATGGCATAGTGAATAATGATGATGACTCACTGTGACCTTCAATGGGTTATATTCGATTGCAATCATATCTATAGTCATAGTATTAGGTAATAATCATGATTCTTGATTTGATACATGATGACATTTTCTCAGTTGTCCCATTTCCCTAGGGATCCTAGATGATGAGCACGCAGTGTATAATCGCCTCCAAAAACACCAGGATATGCAGAGTCCATGCTCCCATTCTCAGGTGATGTGATCGTTAGGGATTCCCCACTCCTTTTCAAGATTTCAAGCCAAGATATTTCAAGTCTCCGGCCCAGTCTTTCCAAAACCGTCGAGTTTTAACTCACAGGGCCGGCATGAATCATCCACTGAACCGGTTTCTGAAACAGTAAATGGTTGCGTGTGAGTCCCCTCAAAAAAAACACACAGGAAAAGGAACTGGGATGTCCATGGTACCCCCCAAATAAAAGGTCAGGTAGTAATTGGATTATTTCATCCCTCTAAGTAGGTTGTAAGGTTTGTAAGTCCAGTAAGATCCACTGAAATACGCCAACTTACTTGCGACAGTAACGATCGTTACGATATAACCTGCACCCAAGACACCCGATCGAAGAGTTCTGATGAAGTTTTCTGGATTGTTCAAAACTTGCTGGTGGCAACTCAAATATCAACCATTCATGTAGGCAAATATACCATTCCAATGGATGGTATGGGTATGTTTAACAACCCAACTTATAGCTTTCTAGGTGGTGGCAACTCAAACATTTTTCAATTTCACCGCAATCTTTTTCGGGAAATGATCAAATTTGACTCCCTAAGAATCCTGACCCCTCCTATGGAAACACCAGACCCTCCGTTCATGACACCCCTGGGGCCTTAAAACAGGTGGCAACTTGACACCCCAGCAGACATCCCAAGGATTCTTAGGGTAATATATTTTTTTTCAAATTTGCTGGTTGAAACAACCAACTCGAAAACCCCAACACTCATTCTCCCTCCCGCGGAAACCGACCGAACCGGACCCGGGTCGGTGGTTGAGTCGACGGTTGTCAGGTGGTGAACAAAGGTTTTGATCCGCCCACCAACAATGCTGTCATCTCGGAAGGTGTTTTGGGTCGATTTTTGTTGCAAGGATGTGGAGTCGGTGGATTCCTTCATGGAGAGGGTCTTCTTGGATGTTTGTGAAAAACCTGGTTCTGATGAGAAATTCCAACAGAAAAAATCCATTTTGGGAAAAGTGGGAAGGTGGAAACATGGGAAACATGGGGACTTCATGGTATCCATCATGGTATCAGATTTCATGGTATCCAACAAGCAAAATCAGCCCAAATGGTATTTTTCTTACGGTGGATATTTTTCTCGGGAAAGATCTTTCAGGACTTATTTTCTGCCCTAAGAATCCGGTCGACCCCTCCCTCTCAGCACCTTGTGCCAAGCACAGGTGGGCAAGGGGTATGATAAAGATCTGAAGATCCCCCTGTGTTTTTTTGCACTGAATTTAGGTTGGTGAAGTTCTATGTTTTACTCTGGAGGGATGTAGGATACTACTGCTACTTTTACTATTACTACTAATACTACTACTACTACTACTAATAATAATAATAATAATAATACCTAAGTACTAGTCATAACTTTTTGCAGTCACAACTGTTGACTCTCCTTAGTATCATCCCACAATCCACGCCCACCAGGTTTCTACTTTGAAACTTCTACCATGTCAGAGTTTAACATTACGGTGAACAAGATCTCAACGGGTCTTGGTGCCACAGGCCACTCTTGGGAATATGGAAGGTTGGAATTGTGATGCTTCACAGGAATGGTTTGGTATGTTTGCTGGTTACCTTCCTCCAAAAAACAACAAAGGGCAGTGTTGCAAAAATATAGCGGTTCAAGAATTACATGGCTCAAAGTTCTACAGTAACTAACTACCATTGATTTGACCAAAAAAGGTTTCTTTATGCAGGATAAGTCTGTATCAGAATGATAGAAGTAGAGAGGTTACAGGGATTGTTGTTTTGAAGTGCTTTTGACTAGCCAGAAAATGACTGGATTCAGTTTTATCTATTTTCTCCCCTTCCTACCTGGGCAAAAAAGAAATTCATCTTCCAAAGTGCTGGGTATACCGGGGGGATATGTTGGTTTCCTGAAGGGTATCATGTCTATCAGCAAGCCAAATCGCAGTAGCCTTTGAAATCAACTTCCAAGTTCTTACTTGAGGCCGCTTAAAACACATCCAAAGGATACATTGAATTGCATCTAAAACTCCCCCCAAAACCAAGTAACAGTGGCATTTTTGAAGAAATCTGTATGGTAGCTTACTTAATAGGGGATTCCCTATTGAAAAAGTTGTAAGGTTCCTGGTGATGTGACTTTCGGAAAAAAATCCGCATCCTGGGATCCAGAATTTTTTCACCGAGTCCCTGCAGGGATGGAAGCTTTGCACCGAAAATGGGACTATGACGTCTACTGCTGGGGCCAGGATACCGTTTTTTTGGTTGACGGTTTTGGATCCATGGTGTACTGTTGATGGTGGAAAAGAAATCCGGTAAACCAAACCAGTTGAGGTTGGCAGTTGATCAATCCAATTGTACCCTAAGAATCCGGTCGGCCCTTCCCAAGAATAGGATTCTTTGGGTTCCAATCCTATCCTTGGAACTTGGAAGAGTATTTTTTCAGTGTAATCCCTTCCGAAAAGGACAGACCTGGATTCTTAGGGGTTGACGGTTTGGTCATGGCATCATTGGTACTATCCGAGTATCGACTTTACAGCCACTCATTTGGAGACACACGCAATAATAGTGTTGATGGAAGAAATCCGTAACAACCACCTGGGATGTAGAAAACCTTGGAAATGATGGGATGAACTACCTAGCAGGATTTCAGCCCTCAACAGTATGATGGTATTCTCCCAAATGACTTTGGGGAATCAATCTTTGTATGGTGATTTGGATGGATATGTTCTCTACTATATCCCCTACTTAAGCACCAGTTAGATACCCCCCCAAAACAAGGGTATGACTGAAACATTGACCTGTCGTTGACCTCCGGAGTCGTCTCCCCCCGGGAGACTTCCGCTGGGCGTTTCGAGCCGATCGTTGTAAATGGAGTGACATGGGGGTTCCCGAAAAAAGTGGGGTGAAATATCCACAGTGAGACCCATTTGTAAGACGATTTATAAAGGCCAATTTCACCTGATTTCAAAGATGAATAGGTTATTAAGGGTGAAATAACCCCAGTGAAACCCATTTTCAACACCTGATTTAAAAGGCCAGATTTTTCAGGGAATTTTTTACTCCATTTGTAACGATCGAAGGTGCTCACCCCTGAAACTGGATTGCTTTGGAAAAAACGATCCGGCTTCCGGTTTCGACCAATGGTCCCTTGAAAAGCGGACATGGTGACATGTTCGGGGGCACCGAGGTACATACACAAAAAAAAACATGCAACAAAACCACATGCATGTGTTTTTTTCGAATGGTGACCAATGGTAATTTCAGGGTACTAATGGTTGCTTTGTTAGGTAAATAATATAGCCTATAGCATGTTTTCATGGATCCTATCCCATACCATCCATGTATGGTATATTTACCTACATTTAGCTGATTTTAATAGTAGTAACTGTAGGTGAATACACCGTACATTGGTCATTTGATACTGTGGATGGTTCAGAAATCCTGCACCAGTTGATATGCCCATCCGGCATCAACCGTCATGGCATTCTCAGCTGATGAGCAAGAGGTGTCCGTCATCACCTCTTCAGGATGGCATGGTATGGCTCCATGAAACCATTCTCAGTAGAAGGTGATTGGTTTTGCTCGGGATGGATAATTGTTCACATCTTTTTATTGTGTTTTATACATCCCAGTTGAGGTTGGTAGTTGAAATCCCATGATTTACAGGGTTTTTATCACATCCAAACGGTGGTTGTTTAGGATTTCTGAAGCATCACCAGTATGTCTCTCCAGGACGCCGAAGGTTATCCTTACTATGGGCCGAATGGCATGGCATCTCCCGAGGTTTCGCCAACGAAAAAATCCCTGCCGGCGTCGACTTGGCACTGGAAATCCAAATCCCCACCCGGCGTTGGTGGTTAAACTTAAACAGGGGGCCATGAAAAATCCCATTACCCTTTGGTAAACTAACATAGCAATGGAAATTTTCATTTTCAATAGGGAATACATCTTCAAAAGGTCCATTTTCTTTTGCCATGTTAGTTTACCCCAGGGTAAATGGCCAATCTTCACTCTTCACCGAATTTCCATGCACAAAAATCCTACCATGGGGTTTCCCCACGTGAAACCTTCATTTTCAGGGGTTATAAGTTATAACCCATATTTTCAGACCCTAAAACCTTCATTTTTCCATGGGTTGTTGGGGTCCAAAGGTACGGGGGGGGGGGTTCCCATTTTCAGGGCGGATCAAAGTTGATGCTAAAATGTATGGTGATTTTGAGGGATTATCATTATAATAGTGTAAAGTTTGGGTTGGTAACATAGTGACTCCTGGTAAACCCCTAGACATCCAGGCAAATACCTCCTGAGGTGAGTTTGGTATATGAGTGGTCAGATATTTGGGGATCCAGTCATATCTTGTTTGTTTTGGTGTTTGGAAGTCTAGGGAAACAACAAACACATCCTTTCTTCGTTTCTTTTTTCTGTGTTAAATTTCTTGTGTTGTTTTTTTTTGAAAGGTAAAATTAATTACAGGACTCCATTGATTTGAAGTCATACTGAACAAGTTCGTTTTTTGGTTTTGTCTTGTTGTGTAGCTTATCTAGCTGGTGGTTTCAAAAAATTACTTTACTTCGAGTGATCCCCACCATGACATGTTGGGTGGAGGTTGTCAGGTGAGGGTTATCATTAAGAATATGATGGGAAGAATGGAGAATTTGAATGGAGAATTTGAGAACATTGATTTCAGGTTTCCTTGGCTTAGTGATACTAGTGAGATGGGTTTTGGTCACGATATTCCTTTCTTGAAGTACTCAGACAGGCTGCCGCATCCATCGGACTTATGTCAGCCTGATCGGGTCAGGTGAGGGTAGAT
>DF241381.1:35139-73294 GCA_000507305.1 Breviolum minutum Mf 1.05b.01 | reverse complement strand
TTGGATTTTTGGAACATTATGTAGCAGATCTTTATGTGCAAAGTTTGGATTTTGGAATATGGGGATTTTGGATTTTGGGGATTTTGGATTTTGGATTTTGGGGATCTTGGATTTTGGGGATCTTGGATTTTGGATTTTGGACTGGGGATTTTGGATTGGCACCTTGTGACAAAATTTTGGATGCTACATAAGAAAAGAAGACTGTGCACGCCGAACCGGGTCGGCGGATTAAGATATGATAGTGATCAAACCTACTTAAAACTATATCATATACAACCATCACACACATCACTAGGCTTTTCGATTGCATCTGTTTCACAATATTTTGAGTAGCTGTTTGTCTCCTACAAGGGGGATCGATCTGTGTCATTGGCACATGATTTGAGCCCAGGAAGGCCAAGGTCAACGTCCAGGTGCAGTTGCCTGCAGTTGCCCTTGGGCAGTGGGAGATCTATATGGATGTTTCCGAAAATAGTGGTACCCCCAAATCATCCATTTTAATAGGGTTTTCCATTATTTTCACCATCCATTTTGGGGTACCCCTATTTTTGGAAACACCCATATAATAGGTTACTCAGTTACTCCCAGATATTAAAGGATGGATACAACAGATAAATAATATTGAATCACCATTTGGCAGATGTAGAGCTGCTCAGATCCTGTAATATTGGATTGATGAATTGTGTGTGTTGGGGAATTTGGAGATATGCTCTGTAGAAGAGGGTCTGGAGGTCAGACAAGAGTAAGTTTGTGTACAGGAAAGCGGTGCAATTGTCAAGGTTTTTGTCCTGCCATGGAGCATACATTTGCCAAGGAGTACTACACTTTCAACTTCCACGATCTCCCAATGCATGGTATGACAATTGTATGACACCTTTTTGCGTACGTTTCAGTTTCATAGCTTTTCGTCGTTATTATTTTGGTGTAGATATCCACCGCATGATTGGGGCTTTCAGGCAAAGAAGACAGTTGATGCTGCCCTGAATGCCGTACGGGGCCAAGCTCATTCCTTTTACCAGCCTACAGAGATGGTAGCAGTGGAGTGGTTTCGGCAGTGGCAATCGTCAACATACTCGATTATATACTCAAAACGGTCTCAAAATGTGTGGGCTTGTGTGGCAACATTCCTTGAACGTTTGGATAGACTGCTTGCGGTTCGATGAGCGAAATGCATGGAAAGGCAAAAGGTGCTGCCATTTGGAGACAGGAGAAGTTTCCGTTTGCCCCTGTGCCTTTCACTTAGCAAACCGCAGCCATCCGACACTCACAGGGGCCCTGCTTCAAGTTGGGGAGCAGCGAAGCACAGTACAATGGAAATTCTTCCAGACCTCGGCACGGTGGCAATGGACATTTGACAGATGTTGCTGAAACAGACAAAAATGAGAGCGCAGGAAAACTTCACAAATAGTCTCGACGGATTTGCGTTTAGAAGCCAAGTGCTGGCACATGTAGCAGAAACTTATGGAGAAACAAGTGGAAGGTTCAATCTTTTGAACTGCTTTTTTCCATGACGGACTTGTTGCCTTGCTACAATGCGCATGAGCTCCAGCACAAGGACAGCTTTGCATCAAGAAACTTGTCGCCTGTTTGTCAGAGGATCTGAATTTTTCATCTCCTTTTTCAGGACTTCGATGTAAAGGATCTCAAAGCAGGCAGGTTCACCAAACCGCCGCCACGGGACCCCTGAGGGTCCTAAGAGTGAAGGGGTGTCGTGTCGGGGTCGGACGTGAAAAAACCTCCTGGGTTTCATTTGGTCGGATTGGCGTTTTTGGTTTGAAGAGACCCCCCGTACCTGGTGGAAATTGAAGGAAGTAGACTTAGTGTTCACTGTAGTTTAGCTACCAGAAAACTACTTGCATGCCTTGCATTTCTAGCATGTTTCCCCCTGTTCGATGCAGTGTTTGCAGAAACCTTTGCAGACTTGACCAGTCCTTCCAGTCCTTGACAAAACGCCAGGGTGCATGCCACTGATGCCTCAGTTGACAGTTCCAAACTTAGCAAAGCCGCCAGCTGAAAGCTGCCCAGGTCACACATTTTTGAAACACAGCCATCTCCCCTCCAACAGCACTTGCCACTTTACGACTCTTTGAACCTCTTCCTACCACGTCCCAACTTTCGCCAACTGCCCACATCAAATGCTTCCTTTTTCATCAAACATGAATTATGTGATGCTCATGTAGATACATAGCTGCTTACAGTAGACTTTTGGTCAGTTGCTTTGCTGCTAAAAAAAAGTCCCAAAGCCACAAACTCTGCATGCAGCCCATTCTAGTCTATTGATTGCTGTTGTATACACAGACATTTGTGTTTTTTTCGTTCTATAGTCTAGTAGGATCTAGTAGGTCTAGTAACTACGCAAGTAAGCACTTTTTGAAATAACTTTGGGTATATTTATATGTTGTACGTTTAGACTCATATGTTTATCTCACCAATCTATGTAATCCATGTAAGATATGTGCAATGCCTCCATCTGCAAGGGCGATCTCAATTTCCTCCTTCTGACTCGAAAAGATTAAAGCCTCAGGTCTCAATTCCAGCTTCACCAGGTTCCTTCCGCCCACCAAGCGAGGATCGGCTTTATTTGCTACCACTATACTCATGGCCTTTTTTTCTTTGCAGATTCCATTCCAATTTTGATGAAAAAACATGTGAACAGTACAGGGTTTCATCCAGTTGCTCCTCGCCCCAAAAAGTGCCAGGATAGCGATGCACGCTTCGAGCTGTTCTCGGACTCTTTGCAACGCCTCAGCTATCAGGTGAAATGTGGCCTTTCGGGGCATTCTTGGCTTCCGACTCGGGAAATTCCTTCCTTGAAGAGTTGATGGGTCCGACCCCTTGATATTCCGAAAGTATCACTATTAAAGCTGGAAAAAGCATGAAAAATGGGCAGTTGAAAGTGGATTTCCAACCTGTTTTTTCTTCCGGAATGAATGACCTCAAACGCCGCCAAAATTGCCCTTCAGTTGATAGTTGGTGCAAACCAGGTGCAGCGCCAGGAAGACCGGCAGCTAGCACAACACCAGCAGATGGTGAGGCATCCTCCCAGCAGAGCTTGCTTGTAAGCAACGCACTTTTGGGAACACAAACCGGTGTTCAATTTCGCAATAACAAAGTTGACCCCAAGAATGTTGTTTGCAGGTTTGAAGGAACCCTGCAAAGCCTCCACGAAGATCGTGAAGCGTCCCTTGCCGCCATCAAACAGTGCGAGCGACCTCCATTTTGAATTCTTGTGTGGTGTAAGTCCAGATTTTGCTTTGCCGAAAATACATGTCATACATTTACAAACTGCTCCGATTTGCAAACCATTGTGCTCAACAGCGGAAGGAAGTGCAAGTTTTTGTTGGCAGGAAATTCAATGGTAAACCGACCATACCGTGTAGGTTTAGGATAGCCCCCCATTTGGTTTGTTGAGCAAGGATTTAGTGTAGATTCAGTGTAGATATAATGAATTAATGATGATATAGATACTAGAAACACTGGCAGATACGCTTTAGCCGTCAAACTGAGCAACATGATGAAGTATGTCAGTTTGCGCAACTTTCCACAGAGACATGAAGCTGCTGCACTTGTTCTAGTGGCCCCATACACAGTCCCTCAATGATTCTCCTTGGAGTCTTGATAATCTTCAATCGTCATGCTCTTCAGTAGCCTTGGCCCATCCCAATCATGACTTGGTTGACTTGTAAGGCTCGGCTTCAGCACCTCTGTAGCAAGGTGCATGGGACAGTTTCTGATGGATCCTGTGAAGGGTGTTGAATGAGGAGTTAAGCTGGAGACAGGTTTTGTGATCTGGAGCATTTTGCAAGAAATCTATGCCGAATGGAAGAAAGCGTCTAAGCTAAATATAGCTAGAGTATTTTAGAACATGCTGCCAGAGCTAGAATCTTCACTAACCACTACCTGCAACCGACATCATAGTAGGCAGTATAACATCATACCCTTGTTCATTCTGCCGGATAAGATTCGAATTCGTTTGTGTGTTATGGACTGTACAATCCATCGGTCATTTTCATGTTCAATGTCTTCCACATCAATATAGAAGCTTTGGTTTCACTTTCACTGACGCTTTCGTTGAAGGCTGCAGACCCTTGAGAAGGGCCAAACTGCTGTAGCAGCTGGTGCACAGCGAGCAATGCAACTCGTGGCTTTCTTGAAATTCACAACTGGGCAAGACCTGAATAAAGCTTGACATATTCTTGATATACCTTGATGTCAAAGAGATCAGCCCATTTCAGACAGCAATAACTTGAAGCAACCCTGCGTTCTAATAATATTGGAAGTACTCGTACATACTCGTACTGTGGACTCCAAAAAGGATTTATATGGTGTGCTTGAACGCCTGGGGATATTCTGTGGGTTACATTTCCACTTCGAGGCGATGAAAGCGGCCGAAGCTCAGCAAACAATGTCTGATCGACAAGACGAATTGCACCTTGTGATGAAACATGATGAAACCATGACACGCATGACACGCATGACACGCATGACACGCATGACTGCACCTTGCCCATCTTTGTTTGCAGATGGTATTCGTTAATTCCTCGCTCCTGGTTTTTATCAGTTCTTTGGAGTCCTGGATGTCACTTTGAGGCATGGTCGCTCCAGTCACGAGTTGAGCCTTTGTACTGGACGAGTCGAGAAGTTGGAACAACAGCTTCAACAGCTTCAGGAGTGTTTCGGCACTGCAGATTCATTGCTCAGTTGCTTCCAGTGGTGGACTTGGACTTGGTGACTGTGAGGATCAGCTAGCGAAACTCTCCAATCAGAAGGAGTCTCCTTTGGGACAGCGTTTGGATCAACACGAGGCCGACAGTCTTGATGACTCCTTGGTGCTTCAGTCAGACCATGAATGCCAGATTTCAGGCAGCGCAGAAGCGGCTTGAGCAGCGAATGAAGAACTATGAGGCTCAACTGGTAACACCAAGATGTCAGATTACGACTAGATTACGAGTAGTACACCACCACCACCACCACCACCACCACCACCACCACCACCACCACCACCACCACCACCACCACCACCACAACAACAACAACAACAACAACAACAACAACAACAACAACAACAACAACGGTCCGACCCCTCGTCCGCGCGCGCTTTTGCCTTCCTGATTCCCCTTAGAATTGCGCTGAAACGTGTACTTTCACTCACTGCAGGCAGTGTTTTCTTCATGAGTGTGCATGCAGCCTTCGTATTGTAAAAACCATCATATTCTCATGATTGGCAGTTGTTTCTTTGTGCAATACCTTCATTTTTTTTTACAAAAAAAGTGCAAAAATGTAAAAACGTGTGGGTTTTTTTGAAAAAACTCACTTCGTGTGTGTTTTCCCATGCAATTGCAACATCACATTTTCATGGATCATCAGATTCCTATGTAATTTACAACAAAAAACTAACATTTCAAACATCTCTGATTTTAGAAGTTTCTGCACCTGATTTTTTCGGTTTGGAATTTTTCATTTAAATTAATGAACGTCAAACACGAATCATGAATGACAAAGAAAGAAGGCATGAATGACAAAGAGATTACAACATGGCGTAGCATGGTTTGGACATATGTAAAGTATGGACCGAACCACACCATGGCGTAGCCTTTTGAACACAATCGTTACCACACATTAGGGCATGTGTACAACCGAAGCGCACCATTGCGTACCACTTTGAACACGAACTTTATCACATGTTTGGGCATTGCTAGCATCTGTGCTTTCACAACTTGTTGCATTTCTTTGGCGCATGTCAAAATTTTGAATTTGCATTGAACATTCAGCAGCATCGACCATGTCGCAAGATGTACCGAAGCAGTCCATTCCGTAGCACTTTAAACACGGGTTACATTAGGTTTGGGCATGTGTAAAGTATGTACCGAAGCAGTCCATTCCGTAGCACTTTGAACACGGGTTACATCAGGTTTGGGCATATGTAAAGTATGTACCGAAGCGTTGGACATGTGTGAAGTGTGTATATCATGCAGTGTATCATTCAGTGCACAAAATGTGAGCAAAAACAACCCCCGCCTCCAGATGCACGAAACCGCACGCCCAGTGTAAGAAATGCACATAAACACCCGATTTCCATTGGGGAGTACGTCTGAAAAAATGCGCGCGAACGAGGGGTTGGAGGGAACAACAACAACAACAACAGCAGCAACAACAGCAGCAACAGCGCAACAACACCAGCAGCAGCAACAACAACACCAAAATCAACAAACAAATTACATACACCCAACGTTTATCAAAGCCTTGGCAAACGTCTTTCAACTCCACTTCAAACATCTTCAAACCATTTCGCAGAATTTCATAGTTAGCAAGAACTTCAATCTCAAAAAATATGAGACTGTACTTAGCAGCCAATTTCAGGGATTTTTTTGGTGACGATTTGCGCGAACGTCATGTTGTGAGTGAGTTTCTGAAACAGTTCAGAATGATTTCCAAGGCAGATGAAACGGTCGGTTGGGGTCTATATAGAAACTACATGAAACATATGAAACTAAACGGTCGGTGCCTCGCTTGAAGAAAAAGTGTCCCAGAACCCAAGCTGGTCGACGGCACCAGGCGGAGGACCAAAATCTTGCAGGTCGATGTAGCAAATTGGAGAAGCAATCGGAGGCGTTTTCGCTCGAGCTCAACATGCGGGAAAAAGAAGCGAAATCTTCAAACTTATGAGATGATGTTAATGTAAGTTGTCCCAAAATCTTAAATCAACATCAACCTTGAAACATCAAATCTTGAAGTAGTTTGAGGGATTTGTTCCTTTGTCAATTTACAGTTTGCAGCCCGCGGCCACACGGCCACGTGTGGCGTAGGTTGTTGATCGCCGCATCCACAGTCTGGAAGACAGCCCAGAAGAGCAGAAACTGACGATCCACGAATTCAAGGTGAAACCAAGACTGATGACACTGATGAATGGAATTTGGATAAAGGGGACAGTTTTCAGCAGTGAAGCAACCTGATACACAACATAGACAAGTACTGGGTTTGCAGGCAGAGAGCCAAGAGCGGTGCCAGCAGTTGCAGGCTTTGATGGAAAATAACCTAGAGGACTCCAACCCTGTGTCGTGTTATTATTTCATTGTATTTGATATGATATTGGAATATATTGGAGTACGGAGTGATATTTTGTTTTTTTACGGGTAAGTTTTATCTATTTTGTGAATTGTTTTTATGTGGTTTTCTCATCTTCGGTTGGTTGGTTGGGATGAGAAGATCAATTTTAATGTTGGGGTCTACCCTTGCTCTTTTTCTTTATCATGCCAAATGGTCTCCGGGCCATTTTGGCTCAAGATCTTCCCCCCTGCTGTTCAAATCCCCCACCCTTTGATCCCAACCCTATGGGCTTTGAACTGGATCTCTGGGGGGTTGTCAGAAACTTTTGGATCCTGATGTTTTATGTTGATGTTTCATCTGGTCTTTTGTCACTAGATGGTCGATCACTTCTTCTCATCGAGCCAGATCCCAGGCTCAATTTGAATTCTGCTGGTGATCGTTATTTTCAACTCGAGCCAGATCAAAGGCTCAACAGGATCCAATGATGCGAGGATGATGACCCTCTCATCTACCCACGTCGACTGAGAGGTAAAAGGTTTTGCTGGAAGCGCTGCAAGGGTCAGACCAGTGTTGTTCAACACGTCGTTCAACATGTAATTGATGTTCTAATAATTAATCATTTGTGTTGTTGTTTTCTTGGATCTTGCGGGCTGGATCTGATTACAATGCCATCTCAAGGACTTTGAGCTGCGCTTGAAAGGCATTAACACTTTGGTTGCAAAGCACAACCAGAAGATGGAGGTGGGAATCCAAGACAAGATAGAAAACGATTAAGACGTTATTGCTAGTATAACGAGTATATTGTGCAATGAATGTACTGTAGTACCCTTTGAGGCTGTCAACGTCCGTGTTTGTCCAAACTATGCAGAATTTCAGTCGGCTTGGGTTCAGATTACTTCTCCTAAGTTTCATCTTAGCCTCCAAATAGTCTCCAAATTGCCCTTCCATCTTTCAAGGTCCTCGTTAAGTCTTTCACCTCCTTTGCACGTGCAGTGCTAAAGAAGGCATAGTTTCGCATGCGCTCTCTCAATGAGTGCAAACGTTTGACAGGCCATTGATGTGGCCGTTGGTGAGCTGCAAGCATCAGCGGCGGATATGCTTTTTGAAGGACCACATGTTCTAGAAGCATAGCGGTCGCGACAAAAGGATAACATATAATTTCAGGAAGAGAACTCAGGGGAATGAGCCTTTCTGAATTGATGTAAGCCTACATGGTGCCGTATGCTGATGAACACCACACATTTTCTGACACCCTCATACCCTGCTGATCCCCGCATCACTTCATTCGATACTGTGCAGTGCACCTTGTTGTGCCTGCACTTCTGTTTTTTTCTTACAGGAAACTCATAGATCTAGAAGAAGTGTTGGAGAATCAAGCAAATTTGGGTTTGCAGCACAGGATGCCTACCGGAGAATCAGGCAACTTCTCACGGAAAGCTTTGTCCAGAAGGCATGGCGCTGTGTTCTACAGATGCAAAGGTAGCGAGTGGCGGGGAAGGAGCGTTGTATTGCATTGTAATGCTAATTAATTTATATATATTTATATATTCATTTCCAAATATGTTCCATTGTATCTTAGATGGTTCAATAAGTTGTTGGAATTTAACAAATATTGAATAATACATATTTGCTTATTGTTGTATATCACAACTGCACAACGTTCCATATGTGTTTGAATCTAATTGAACCATCGTCCTTGATCAGATAATGTAGTTTAGTTATGCTCCAACAGTCTTGTTTCGCATAGTTTCGCAATGTGGATTCATTTCTGATGTTAAACTGGCAGGTGATGTCAGTGCCTCTATGGCAAAGATGGAAGAACAAATCAGCTGCTTGCAGGTTCGAATTAAGGGCAATGTGAATGATCGTTGATGAGAACAATTACTGTAGAACTGGTACAGTAAAACCGCTCGCAGGGTTTTATAGACTGACATGACAGTGACCAGCAATCGTGCAGATGTGGTTTATGTGTACTAGTCTGTTTGCTTTCTGCATGGCTGCAATATGGACTTATTAGTATGTATATTATTGGAGGGATTTATAGTATGGATTTGTACGGACTTGTTGTTTTTTATTTGATCGAGCCAAAGAAGCAATTTACTGCAACAGGAAACAGGTTTGCATTCATGTGATGCTGTGCAGACTGGCTGTCACGCTGCTGGATTGTTTTAGCTGTGTGATGTGGACAGGAGCGGATTCAAGCCATCCTGACAAAGTTGCAGGTGGTCGGGAGTGAAGGTACAAGGTCATGTGTAGTATGTGTGTGGCCAGCATATATAGAATAGTATGAATAGCAAAATAGCAACGACGACACTGTGTGAAATGCTTGAACTGTCCTTGCCTTTGCAGACTTTTAACAAAGCGATAGCAGATCTGGAATGAAGCAACACGACTACAGTAGATTGCCCATAGAATCCATGCTCAGTTTTCTTGTGATTCAAACGTTTTTGTTTTGTTGCATCTCCTTTGCTTTATCCAAACAGTACCAACATAATTTTCCCATGACAGGCCTCAAATTTCTCATTGATGTTTTAGTTATCGTTTAGTTTATCATAAATTATACAATATCATATTATGTTATTTTACCTCATATTATGTTATAGCTATATGTTATACGCAATATTTGTATATTACGTTAATATATTGTATTGTATTGTATTACAGATTATTTTATGGACTAGAATCTATAGATCTGTCGACTTGAAGTTCTCAAAGTGCGGGAGGGTGGAAGAGAACCTCGAAATTAGTGTATATTCCTGAAAAAACAATCATGAGTTAGGAATTGAAAAACCACCAGGAAAACTTGGAAAAAAAGGAAGACAACTTCAGCAGAAGCTGTCAAGGTAAAGATCCTATATTGTAGCCCAAATCATCCCAAGGTAGATACCATGATGCAGATCCCATCAGATCCCCACATCAGAGAATGCAGCAGCTTCCATATGCTGAGGTCTAAACTCCCATTATTTTCATAGGGGATGGTCATCAACCCAATAATGGGTGTATATATATATATATATATACACCCGTTATAAGGATTCCCTACTAAAGGTGGGATGACATAAGGAATATAGACCCTGGCTCCTATGACTCCATGCATGGAGTCGTTGTCCAAGGAGCCCGAGAAAGCTGAAAGTTGCACAGAAGGCGAGCATCCACAGATGTGTCAAGGATTTCTTACTGGCGTTTGTTATCATTACTAAAATGTTGTTTTAATACTTGTCAAAACATAAAGATCCACAAATTATGCCATACACGCTCTCTTTCAAGATGTGCACCCTTGAAAGGGTTCCATTGATCATGAAGACCTAAGCTAAGATATCCATTTTCTATCACCTTTATTCATTTTTTATATATGGTTTTTCTTTAAAAGTCTTTCAGGGATTGGACACATTTCTGGTGGATTCCTGGCCTTTGAGGAATTCAGGAGCTGCGGAGACGTTTGGATGACCTCTCAGAACTCCTGGATGAGCAGCGCCTCACGTTCCCCGGCTTTCTTCCTTCCTGCCCTTATGGGACAATACACATATATATATGATATGTACTCGTACGTATGTGTATATATATATATATATCATGATCTAAAGATATGTTACAGAATAATGTATATTATGCATGCATATATACGTATATGATCATGTGTGTATGTGTATATATATATATATAATTGGGCAAACCATATTGCAAACGCAATAGACTGACTCTTACCATCGTTTACAATCTAAGTGACCAAGGCAGCTGCGTCACTTCTCCATGGCCTTGCCAGAGATCAACGCCAAGCTGGAAATGTTAGGCCGACAAGCAGCTGAGTGCTGTGTCCCGGGCCAAGTGGGAATGGCTGCAGTAGTTCTCATGCTCTGAGACAAATCGGGAAGAAATGTGCAGAAATCAGAACTTCTGTCAGCATATGTCCCACCTCTCCAAAATGTCAGCCGTGTGACTTCTGGTGTACTTGGATTCGGATTAATGCCTCAAGGCCAAGACAGAGGCCTTCGAAATACGGCTTGATCTGACGCGCACGTGTCTTGGTAGCAGATGCTAATGCAGCTTTTGACTACCGAGGGGTTACAGAGATGAGAATGGTCCCTGGAGTCTAGAGATGTCTAGAGGAAGAAGATTACATTTTGTGTTTTGTCTTTTACATTGTTTTGCATTCAATGCACCATGACTATATCTTGGTACGACATTCAACAACTTTTTTCGAGGTAGTTTTATGGAATTCTTTTAGATTCTTGTGGCATAAGATTGCAAACTTATATTTTTGAAATATCCTAGACTAGAGGGGTTCTTGCGGGCATGACTTTCTCCTTGCATGACACATTATGACATATTGTTTGCTGGTCATGCGCCCTCGTGCTTTTGTGGTGGACCCTTCCATCTGTTTGCATTTGATGTGAACAGCTTCCGAAAATGAACTTGAACCTGCTCTGACATGTTCTTGTTTGGCAAACTGATGAAAACGAATCTGCATTTAGCAGACTGAGGAACGTCGATACACAAGAGCAGCCACTTAGAATGCACAGTTTTGTTTGGGTGTTTGTGAGCAATTTCTCCTCCTTTTGTTTCTCCAAGATCAGAGAGATTATTTGAACAAATCACAAATCCAGCAGGATGTTTTGAGGCGTTTGCAGGCTTTGAACTCGCGCTTTGAGAAAGTGCGACGAGAGCCGGGCTGGATGCCTAGAGCCTGTATGCAGACATAAACCGACAAACATACACTTTTTCACTCTTTTTCACCCTTTCTTCGCAGGATATCAGCGATATAAGAATACACTCAGGCCTGGACGAGAAGTTATTGACGACAGCGAGGGAAGAGTCAGAAAGAATTCAACCGCAGAAGCAGCACTTCGACATCAAGGCAATGCACATTGGTGGAAACACAGCCGTTCATCCCCCCAAATTGAAAAAAAATCTGCCCAGGCCTTGGCACGCAAGCATGTCGAGATGAAAGATACAAAGATGTCAACCTGCGAGGCGGAGAATATCCTTAAAATAGATATTTTCAACTGGGATTGAATTATTGTGTATGTGACTTCTACAATATCACATAAGATGAATCGACGACATATAAATACAGTTGACATGACATATACTTGTCATGACACATTAGCATGACTTATCATGAATAGATGCGATAAATTGATTAATCATATGATATATGAAGGGCACTGTATATGATGTGTAAAAAAAATAATATATATATATATATATATTAGCATGAATACATATCATGAATACATATTGTCAACATGCTGATTCAGAGCGATTATTCTGACAATTCAATCTTCAGAATTTATGATTGTAATCGATTCATATGTATTTTCTGTATTCCCATGGGAGCATGACTCAAGTCATAAAGTGCGCATCAATCCGAAATACGCCAAGGCAAAACATAATTTACTCATATTTTGAGGCTATGATTGATCAGCTTTGGATTTAGGTTACTGCAGTGCTCGTAAATATGATGTTGATTTGTCTTGCTGCGTCAGTAATCTGGGTCTTGTGGAGTCTAGAGATCGTTGGTGATGGTACGTCCCATCTTGTTGCCTTCAACAGAACGAAATTCTTTGGGGACTAAATGGAATCCGTGTTCACACTTCCACTTCCTCCCAATTCATCATCAATTCATCTTGGCTGATGGCATCGTCATTTGTTTGCTAGCCGCTAGCCTGTGACTTGTCGTCGAGTTTCAGGTGGCAAAGTTGTCAGATGCAACAAAGGTCTTGCAGAAAGTTGCCACTCGCCTTCAATTCAAAGCAACTTTTGCAGCCATAAAATGTTTCTTGATGTTTCGGAAGTATTCTAATCTACTATTTCATTGCATGAATCAAAATTGGACACCTGTACATTTCCTGTAGGCAATGACGTGAGAGGGATGACCCAAGTGGTTTGGTTTGCCTTGAAATGTCGTTGCAAGTAGCCGAATTTAGCCAGCCTTTGTCACTTTGTGGAAACCGCGGGTTTCCTCAGCACCTGTGATACAACATGCCGAGGAGGGCTTGGCAAAGCCCAAGTCAGTGAAGGAAACATTGCCCGAAAAGACGCCATCATTTGGTGATCGTGAAGAATGCTTGAAGGAGAGGAAGTTGCCATGAGTGGCTTGTGTTGGTTGAGACTAGATCGTGCCAAAAGTTGTATGAGCAGAATTTGACCGGAAAGTGATTACAAGGCCATCTCTCCCTCCCTTCCAAAACAACTCAGTTGGCATTTATCTCTGGTGACTTCAGACTGTATTTCTCACATCCAGAGGTTTCAGTGTGTTCCGCAAAGGAGCTGGAGCCTACCCAATCTGCCGAACCTGAGCATGAGTCGCAGGTGCCGTGCCGGCATGGGGACATGTTTGGTGTTTGATGTTTGATGTTTTTGAGAAAGCCAGGATGCACTGCCATCATGATGGTCGTTGGTACTGTACATGGCGATTTTCAATGATTTTCAAAGGGCAGGCTTTCTCATGCAGTTCAGGATAGTCCACTGGTTCAATGGATTTGCATTTACTTTCAAGTAGTAAAGTAGTTACGCTTTCATTTTTTTGTGGCCGAGCCCTTTTGAGAGAGTGAGTCCAAGGCTAGCCTTTCTGGCGATGATGCTTTGCCTTTTGGTTTCAGCATGTCAACAGCTGTGGCTTGGCCAGACTTGGACTGTCACAGCCAGTGGAAGTGGTTTCGCTTTTCATGGACATCTCAGCACTGACATCAATGGACTGCAAACTTCAAAATCAAGCTCGTGTGTCCAACTTGAATTGCGACAAAGTGCATGCTTGCACACGGACACAGACACACACACACACACATCAGAGTCCTGTGTATTCTACTGAAAGGTAGGATTTTTTTCTGTACTCAGAATATTTGAGATTAACAGATTAAAGACAGATTATATTATTTAAATCGTTGGGTCAACAGGTTGATCAAAGTGCCTATTCTGCTGTCATGCGAGAAATCAACTTTGAGGTACGGCGGTCTATTAGCGGATTCACAGGTTGTTGAACCAGGCTTCGGAGTGGAAATTTTGCCGAAGGAAAACTCCATGGTTGAAACCGATGTTTTCCGATGTTTTCGCAGCAGGCATCTGAAAAGGAGAAATCTCATGAAATCCATTTTCTGCATCTATTTGTCCTGTCTTTCATGTCGTAGTCAGGAAGTTTCTAGGATCTTCAGGATAGGTTTGACTTGGAGTGGCAACTTGTAGAGCTCAAGCAATGAGAAATCCGTTGGAGTAGGTGCGACAGCTGGTGAAGGAGTGAATGCGAATTTGATTGGACGATGTATGCACTTGCGGAACTGATGGCACAGTGCTGGAAAGCGACTCATGTCCGGTGAAAAGTTTGGAAAGGAAACAGAAGGAAGCATGCATGCGAGATCATGTGATCATGTCAGCCCTCTTGTGGAGACCTGTGCCATCCAATTTTTTCCGAGGTGGTCCATGGTCAACTAGCATGACCACGTAGCTAGTTCTGAGGTTTCGCCAGAATTTGGACTGCAGGAATCAGTTTTTACCATGTTTTTACTATCTGGAAGGGACTGCGAGTTTTGGAATTTTGAGAAATCCTTGAAGGGACTCACCATCCAGTGTTGCTCTGACCTGCATCCAACATAATGATTTGTTATATAAGTTTAAGAGGTATACTTGCGGCTTCTGGCTTACTTCAGGGGAATTTGAACTGTGTAGAGTGACTCAGCAATTCCTGCATGCAAGGAACTTGAGTGTTGTGGGTGCATGTGGGTGCCACCGGTGTGGGAAGCAATGCCTATTTTTCTTTGCTGGTTTTTCACAACGCTAAGATGGGATGCGCAGTTGTGCGTTCATTATTTGTTTACATATATTTTTTTGTCACCGTCACCCAAGTTTTATAGTTATAGCTGGTGTGGCTTAAGACAAGCCGAAGGACTCTGTCCCATAGTTTCGACAGTGACCAAACAGGTTGCTGAGACAATGACCAGATGTGGCACAGGAAAATGATGCTTCATTGAAACTTCATTGCATAGAATTATCAGCCTGCAGCATCCATTTCCACCCGGAACACAGGCTGTATGCATTGCATTGCTTGCTGATGGGGGGTAAATAATTAGGTCAGGTCCTGCAAAGTGTGTGCGTGTGTGTGTGCGTGTGTGTGTGCGTGTGTGTGTGTGTGTGTGTGTGTGTGTGTGTGTGTGTGTGTGTGTGACTGTCTGTGTGTCCATGTGGAGCTGGGGTTTTGTACACAGTAGAGCCAGTTCAAATTGCATCAATTTGCATCAGTACCAACATTGAAACAGACGACTCACATGTCATCCAACATGACAATTTCAACTGGACATGCTTCATTGTGTACGGATCTTGGAGGCGTTTTGCATTGTGTTGCAAGTCGCAACCATCCAAGTCAATGGGGAATTACATTTAAGCCATAGCATAAAGTGAGCAGACCATTTGAGAAGCCAAGAGAGACAAACTGGACGTGTTCCTGCGTTTCTTATCCGTGAACCAAACATCCGCTTCCTGTGTTTCGCCAATGGAGCATGGTGAAGCGGCGTTCAGGTCTAGCGCCCTGATCTTAGCATCAGCGATCTGCCACAGTCTCACTATGATTTGATTCATTTTGATACGCTCGAACCTGTAAATCACGTAAAATCCTAACAGTTGCCTAAAAGGTCAAGGTTTTGCTGTTTGACACTTTTCAAACACCTTGAGACCTCTAATGACGATGTGTTGGCTTTGAGCTTGGAGCTTGCCAGGCTTGTAGTTTATTGATAGAGAATACAAATAAGTTGGATCAAAAGAACAATTGGAGACTGGATTTGAGTCGGTCCAAGGTTGGTTGGCATCACGGTCATGGCAGGCTAAATGGCACTGCCAGTGTTGTTAAACGTAGCAGGACAATCGAGTCTGAAATCAATAGTGGCAGTAGTGGCAGTATAACATGATTCCATTTGAATCCATTTGACCTGTTTCACTCGCTTTTTATTTTAGCTTATGGGCATTTAAAATGTATGGGCATTACGGCTGCCAGACAGTCATTTCAATTACAGAAATTAGAGATGATTGGCAGCAAGAGTGCTCCGTAGCTTATTCAGTGGGGTGCCATTTGAATGTCGTTGGCTGCTTCAGCAGCCAGCATGGATAACATTCGATTTTTTTTCATGTCACCGCAGGTGGGCCCACCACACTACCTACTTTAAGCATTTTGACTTGGAACACACTGGCGCCTGTGTACTTCCGGGTGTGGTGAGTGGGAAAAATGGTGAAGCTGGCAACCCACATCTTGGGACATGTCGGACATGGGTAGCAACCACTGCGGGGGACCATCGCCCTGTCACAGGCGAGTCGAAGCACCGAGGCCTGGCTGGGCTGAAGGGTTTTGTGAAATGAGAGTTTAAGGCGAGAAATGCTGTAAATGTGATACAGACATATTGGACAAACAGATACAAACAGTGATATACGATATAACATGTATTGATATTATATCATTATATACGTGTGTATAAATATATATTATATTTTTTAGTTAGTATATCACCTGACCTAACATTCTAACAGTAATGGCAATATGTGAGTATCACAAATTTTCAATATCATAAGAACATAATACAATGGCAATATCATATTAGTATCTAAATATAGATAAAGCATGGTAAAACATATGATCATGATTAGTTATTACACATAGTTCGAGGCTCATATCAATACTGTTGCAATACATTGATAATCTATATCACAATTATCAACATCATTCATGTCATGGTATATATATATGTATGATTCCATTACATTTTTTAAATCATAAGATGTTAATAAAGTGAATATTGTGGTATATAGACTGACCAGAGGTATATGTTGTCATATCCCTAAGGCCACCTGGCCACCCCATGACACCAGTTGTCTTTTTTAGCAAGGCCAAAGCGCCAGTGCTAGCAAAATCTCGCGGCGAACGCATTTGCGCGACCTTGGCATCACTGAAAGCCGACGTCATATGCTTGCAGGAGGGTTTTGTTGGATAGCGAACTGTCGAAGTGTGTTGGAATTTGTGGAATTTGTTGATATTTAATTTGTGGATGTTGAGTTGATAGTTCCTTATTTAGGGTTTGTTGTCATTTGTTTAGATGTTGTTTGGCTGTATGCAGAACGCATGAGACTCTGCCTCTCTATGTGATATTTTGAATTTTTCAATTATTTTGATGTAATTATCTTGTATATATCCATGTACATATATGTTTTGTGTGCGGTCTACCTTCATTTTAAGGACCTCATGTGCTTTTTTTGAAGCGTCCCGGGATTTTTCTAGATATGGAAATCCCTTGCGCATTTGTTTGTAGCGCCTTCACTACTTGATGGCAGGAACATTGGTTTGATCACGAGCACCAGACATTATATGATCAGCTTGCAGCACAACTCGGGTATCGACTCTCGGCAGAAAAACTGAGAGAGACAGGTGATTTTTCAGGGTCATTTAGGTTACAAAACACATGCCTCGGTCTATATAAATTCCATTTTCTACACATTGACCTGAGTAAAAACAGCTGAATAGATCTAAACAGTCGATTCACAAGGAGAGGTGGCCACTTTGAAGGACCTTTTTGGGTCCTTATTCTGAGTGGGTACACTACTCTACACTACTCAGCTGCATTTCACTATGCGGAGGGCAACAAGAGTGATATTGAGGGAACAACTGCTATAGAGTATTTTCCATTCTGCTTGTGGATATACAAAGACCCACAAGATCAAGGATAATGTGAGAGACAAGTTCTGAACCAAACAGCTTCAAATGGCCGTGAAGGTTATGAGTCCTTGCAACGATCTGGCTGGAACTGTGATGGTCGTTCGGAAGATGGCTTCTTGGGATGAAACTTATGTAGCTGTGAAGGAGCTGTAGGGTTCTTGCCAGGGGTTCCATAGGGTTCTTGCTTGCACGTTTGTTCCAGCTGTAGTAAGGTAGTGAGTACAGTGTGACAGTGTGTCACGTGACCCTTGCCTGGTGTTTCTGGGGTGTCCCTTGTTCTTGCTGGAAAGATCACCTTGTCTCAGAGTGTCACTTGTCTCTTGCACTTTTTGGAGATTTTGATGCATTCTGCCAGAGCGAACGTCTCGGGTGCTGTGGTAGGTTCTTTGAGTAGCCGATTGAATACAGATCCCCGTGCCATGCTAGTCACTGAAATTGGGGGGGCTAGGCCCCCAAATGAAATTGTTCTCGACTAGTTATTTTATTTTATTTTTATCTCATGTATCCTAGCATAGTAGGACTCTTGGTGTAAAAAGGGGTTGGCACCTTGAACATGAGATCCCACTTTATTTGGAGCCCAGTGATGCCAGGGAATGAGCATGTTTGAAGATGTTGGACCTTGGGGTCCTTGGATTTTATTTTAAGGCATGGGGTTTATCAAACCAACATTTAAGGATTGAATACTTGATTTTCAATTTAAAAGTATATTTTTTATAAATGGCATATTTGTATATTGTTAGGTATGTATATAGTAGCATTTTTCATAGGTTTCCTTTTTTGAAAGTCTTGTAAGTTTTGAAGGAGGCTGAGGGCCTTGGACTATATTTGAAAGTCGGGGGTCGGCTTCACTTTGTTTTATTTCACAAATTTATTTGTGGAAATTCTTGGAAGAAAGGGGTCAGGCACCATGATTTTTATAGTGAGCTGGTGTTACGGAGGGTTGGCCATGGTTATCTTTATTCTATTTTGGCAGGGCTCCTACCCCCCCTGGTGGCACCACACGGGGATAATACAGCGTTCACACACTGTGTTTACCTTCTCCCACTCCACGTGGGTGTCTAATATGCAGAGGTACATGCAGAGCATGCAGTTGTACTTGAGACCATGCACAGATCGCAATGTGTTCGTGCACTTCCCATTTTTCGTATCTTTAGTGATACTTATGCTGGCTATGCCATGTGCATTTAATGATTTGCATGTCAAGGAATTGCTATCCTGGTGAAGTCTGCAAACTTGCGCATCGAGAGCCGTCACGATGTCCATTTCCATGACTACGGGATACCTCAGGCGTTGCTGCGCTAAGTTTGGGCTAGCAGTCACACGGAAAAACTCCATTGCAGCCAAGCAGTTTCTTCAAGATCCGAGATGGATTTCATTCGCATGCAATTGATTTTATACTGGGATGCAAGCAGAATGCTTAGGATTCCCGCTTCCTGTGGTGGACCAATTATTCTCTCATTCTCCGAACTTTTCGCAGGACCGAGTAGCCATGTTGCTTTGCCTGTCAGATCAAAGACTCCCAGGCTTTCCGGTGGGACGGTTGTGAAACTACTGACCGACCGTGCTGTTTTGTGTGGTTCCTTCGAGACTTTTAGAAAGGCCAGCCGGAAAGCCAGCAAAATCAAAATGATTAACCATGTTGATGCAACATCAGGATGATATTGAATGATCAGTGGGTTCTCGGTTCTAGATGCGATCTGATAGTTTCGAATTTAGATGCCATTGATTTCATCAGGCACATTGACAAAACATACTTCACATATCTTCACATTCAATGTGTACTGTGCGTATGTGACGTACATTGTCTTTAAATGTTTTTTATACTACCATTTATGCTGATCCGTTGATACAATCAGGAAACATCAACAAGCTGGAGAATTGATGCCATTTATATCCATTTATACGTCTGGTTTCCATGGATTGGATCTCACATGGACATGTGGCCACCACGCAGTGAGCCTTCAGTGAAGGTGGTCTGTTTCGTCCCAGTTCCGTGTCAGGAAAAGATGGCCGATTGGCAGTGATGTGTACCCACTTGACCTTTCCACATTCGCGTTATGATGAACGCAGTCGGGAGGCAGAACAGGACATGGGACATGGCAACAATGATCAGATCATCTAGTGGTTGATAGTGGTTGTATAGGTTTTGATTGAGCACCGGATTGGAAGGTGAATGCAAAGGTTGGAGCTATATATTATATATATAGGCCTGCATTTGCAGAAAAGATCAGGAGGTTGTCTTCATAGTATACTTAGTCATCACAATAACTTCAAAATAATGTATATTATTTGAAGTTGATTAATATATTGTACCAAAATTATGAAAAATAGATCTTCATTTCTTCACATATTCTTAGCCACCTACCATCTTGCCTTGACATCTCATGACTGAAGAAATCCCTGTTGGAGGCTCAGATTCTGGCCTGCTTGGACGCTTGCGAGCGGCATGCGTCAGGATTCCCAGGATTCCTATCATGACACAAAAACAATTGCATCTACATATTATATATTACACATATTTGCATATTACATACTACAAATTATGTGATATTACATGATAAATATTGATAAATATTGCATTTTATACATTACACATTACAGATGACGTCTTACATTGCATAGACTTCTCACACATAATTCGCATTAAATTGCATTATTTGCCCTGCGCTGCGTCGCGCTACATGACTTGACAATATCACGACGTTGCATGCATTCCACACAAACATTGGACCCAGTTGTCCACAACATATTTTCTGGCAGAATGAAGTCACAGGCTGCGTATTGACTAACAACAAGTTTCCAGAAGCAGTTGCACAATATGATTGATCAGGAACCTGCTCCAGGCTCAAGCGAAATTCAATCCAGACAATGGTAAATTATGCATGGTAAATTTGTCCGCAAATGTGTCCTTTGAGTCTTGAACTATGCATAATATGGGGTGGGAAAAACTTAGTGGATGTGCTTAGGTACTAGTGGAGATTTTTGGATGCTCGGCTTCCATGGATCGGTAGGACCAATAGGACCAATAGGCAACGCCGAATCAAAGCGTTTGTGCTCAAGATTCATTGGAACATAAGCGAAACGGATTAAAACGCTACTTTCACCCTTCAGGCAGATTGATCCTGGAGCGTCCTGGACAGCCATCTCCATTTTGTTGTTGTTTTACTCAGACAGACTCCAGAAGTAGCGAGCGGTTCTTCTGAGATGGAGTCGAAGAAGCCTAGTGCTGCTGAATACGACATCAGCAAGTTGTCTATCCGAGAGGCATCCAAGCTTAGAGGAAATTGCATGGTGTTTTGTTTCAACTTTGAATCACCTCGGTTGAAGAATCCATTCATTTGTCTTATTCTCTTTGAAAGTTGAAATTCTGGTCTTTTGGTGGATCAGGTGCCCTGCCGTCCAGTGGGGTAGTGAACCTGTTGAACCCACTTCAAAGTTTTTGTCAAGGCGACGCCTCTCGATATCTTGGCGTCGATCGAGGTTCACAAGGCAGCATTTGGTCCCGAAGAGGGAGAGGTCATTGCAAAACTGGTAGAAGATTTACACCAGGATGACACTGCCAGACCGCTCCTATCACTGGTGGCCTCCATTGGAGACAAGGTAGTTGGACATGTGCTATTCACCAATGCGTGGCTTGCACCAGCTTCAACTGCCAAAGCTGTCATTTTGGCCCCGTTGGCAGTTCATCCAGATTTGCAGCGGCAAGGGGTGGGAGCAAAGCTTATTGCAGATGGCCTTAGGAGGCTACGGGAAGGTGCAGTGGACTTGGTCTTTGTTTTGGGCCATCCCTACCTATTACCCACGACATGGCTTTCAACCAGCTGGTGTGAAAGATTTCGAGGCAACCTATGAAATCAAGCCTGAAAATGCCGGAGCTTGGATGGTGCAGGAGTTGCAAGCAGGGGCATTGGACAAGTTTCACGGTGACTTGGCTGCTTTGTTTTTGATTTTGCTCGCATTCAAGCTGTTTTTAACATATTGATTAAACCCAAAAGGCCAGACTCTACATCGAAGGGTTTGCCCAGATTTTGTTTCTTGGCATTTCCATGTTTCAAGGCAAAGTGCAATGTGCTGCATCGTTGGACAAGCCGGAATTTTGGCAGGAGTAGATGGCAACGACCCATGGTTTTGCAGTCTGCAATGAAAGATGTGTTTCCAAAAATTGGACAATTGGAGCAGAGGTGAGCTTCCGTGTCTTTCGTAACGCTGGATTGGTACAGCTCTGCACTTTGATTTGGCCTTGGCCAAATTTCCTCGGTTTGTGAGTTCAGTTGATCACAAACCGAAGGTTGAAATTTTAAACTCCAAAGCTTGTGGTGCAATACGGCTCGTTCAGCAACATTTAGCTTGAAAATGCGTGAAGTGTTGAAGCTGACAAGATGCATTTGCTTCAAACATCCGAATAACATTTCAATCATGTTAAAAACTATTGAAAAGCATCCCTACCTCCGCTGGAGGTCTGGATTACCCCTGATTCTGGCTGGAGAGACTTGGCATCACAGTCTGGTTTTTGAACAGTGCAAGGAAGAGTACTGAGCATTTCCATTCTGGGCAGAACATGATAGCCTCGAGTGTCTTTGATTTTTTGACAGAAGCGGGTAGATTGAAGTAGGATAGGAATGACAGGACGCCTATGCAATCGCAATATTGTCCAATTCCTCGGCTGATGATTAAACTGCAGCAGGTTGGTCCACATGATTTCCTTATGGTTGGTGAAGTTGACTTGAAGAGTGATGGATCTGGAAACCAGACATCGTAGAAATCAGGTATTTCAGAACTTCATTGATTCCTTCTTGATCTAATACATTGACTGCAGTGCAGTGTTAAAAAAAACACATATATGTTTGACATTAAAGGTCACATTGTATATGAAGATTTAAGGTCATATATTTGAATCTGTAGCGATGAGAGACCTTGGATTCTTGGCCCAAGGACCTGAACGGCCCCTCTGGGGATAAAGTTGGCCTCCGTTTGGTGCAGGCTGTTCTGATTGGCAAACTGTTGTTGCTTTGCCTTCGATGTGAAGGGCTAAATGTGACTCAAAGGGACTCCAAAAAAGGGACTATGAAAGGACGGTACTGTCACAAGATTATCTATTGCTGGTTTCAGGCAGATTTCCACAACGTTTGGGACGAGGTGAAGTCTGCTCCATGCCAAATCACTCACTGTGATCACAGAGGCACTTTACAGCGATGAGTGTTGCTATTGCCACTCATACAAGGATAGCTGCAAATCTCGTAGGTGACAATTTTCTGCCCATCAATTTGTTGAAGTCATTTTTTGTAGGCAACCAATTCACATCAGACCACATTTGGCTTCGGCAACCAGCGCGTGCTGCCTTTGAAACTGAGTCAGCAACGCTTTTACCAGAGGCCATGTCCAGAGTTTGCATGTAATTTTCGTATTCCACCTACCAAGCGGATTTTATGACAATTTATCAGGTGCTTCGCTACCACAATGAGACTTCATAGGGGCTTGGGTCATCCTCACAGGATACGCCAGATACTACGCCAATGTCACGACCTTCACCTGGGCAAGCACAAAGAGGTGCTTTCTGTGCATCAAGCGTTTGCCTCTGTTTCTCTAGGAGTCAAGACACGGCTTGAGGGGTCTGGATGAGAAACATGAGAATGATCATAACTGTTTTGATTTGCTCTAGATTGTATATAGTCATTTTAGCAAGTTTTAATCCGTGTGTGTCAATGCTTTTGGTTGACACAGGCCCCTTGCTGCCACAGACGTTTGAAGACTGGCTCGATTCCTAAGCATGCCTGAGTTTCAAGAGTAATTGAGAGCGGATCTCAACCAATCCACGAATCCTTAGCTGTCTATTGGAAGATCCTCCCGAGCAGAATCCATTTCCTTCAATGTTCAGCTCCTGATTGTTTGCAACATATGCCAGAAGTGATGGGGGCGCTTTTGGCAGCATAGCCACCATCCGAAACTCAGGTGCAATCTATCTGACCATCGACCCTTAATGGCCGAGCTACGTTGGAGACTTGGAGGAGAGTAAGGCCAGCAAGATCTTGTGGTGGTCAAACAAGAGAAAGGAAATGAAAGACAAACCGGACCTATTGAACTCCACCTTCACATCGTTTTGTGCTGCCAGTGCTGTATATGCAGGACCATGATGACAGCTTCGTTGAGTTGGCAATAACAGCCAGCGGATTCGTTGAAGCACTGGCTTCAGCATGTGGAATAAAACGGATCGCGCGTGGGTTGCATCGTTTGGTCAATCGTTTGGTCAGTGCAATCGTACCACCTCGACTCGATCCTGCTTTGCTCTGGGATCAAAATTAGAATAAATTAGATAAAATTACTATGAAAAATCTCCCTCACGAGGTTTTCCATCTGATTGTCTCTAGAGTCCAGACTTATTTCATATTTCCTGTGGGATTTGCGTGGCTCCCCAGGTCGCATCCAAGGACGAGGTGCCGGACCTCTTGGGGGGACATTCAGACCATGTCGTCAGGTCCTGTACAAGTATGTACAAGTAGTTGGAAAGTTGCACCTACTAAATACCAGTAAATAGTACCCTCCCTAAAACTAACAGTTCGCACCTGAAAATAGGCCGGTTCCCAAAAGGAAACTCATCTTCCAACCATCCATTTTTAGGTGCGAACTGTTAGTTTTAGGGAGGCTAAGTTAATTGATGAATTTGGACTGTCCGGTTCTTAGCATCCACTTGATTTCCTCCACTTTTCATTACATGTGGAAGATCGAGGCAGGCCTGGCCTGTCTAACACATACGTAGTACATAGATTTGTACATTGTAGTACTCGAGGTAATACTGCTCGCCGTAGTTTCCAGTTTGGGTAGTTTCAGTATGATTCAGATTTTTCATGATTTTTCTTACCAAAAAATGACTAGCAGTTGCATGATGTCACGAATGAAGAAATGCTCGAAGATGTGACGAAGATGTGACCAAGAGCAACAAGCATAAACGGCAGGATGCAGAAAGCTTTGCCAGTTTCGAGAGCTGTGAGGGAGGTGCGTGCTGCAATTCTAGGGACTGGGCGGGACCGAGAAGTGGACATACCGACAGGTAGTATCAGGTTGTTGTCTCGATGATTATAGTAGAAGATTGAAGAATTTGGAGGACTCAGTTGACTACACATGACCACACTTAGCTAAACTTTGGACTGTGACAACTCTGAGGCAAAGGCCGTATGAAATATTGTGATCAGAATCGTGGAGAGGCAGCTTTAGAGTTGTTGCCCTTCCAGGCTTGGTGTTCCGCTCGCCCCAAAAGGAGACCGAGTGATCCCCACTGTGGGAGGGTAGGTAATGTAAGTTACATTTTCTGAGACGGGTTAGGTCCCCCTACAATGGAAGTTGACCCGAACCTGCCAGGTATCTTAAACAAAAAACGCCGGTGGTGGTGGGCTCTCCCAAGAAAACATGTAAGTTGATTGGAACCTGCAAGGCTGCAAGTTAACCATCCCACCCACTCTCAGGCCTCAATTTAGTTGGCTGCAAGATAACCTTCGAAAATCAAAATGGTCTCCCCATCTTTCTGCTAAACCTCGCTAAATGAGCTTACATTTTTGAAGGTGTAAATATTGTTTATAAGTTACACTTTTTGAAGGTACAAAACATGACAAAATGGAACTTGCTGCATTTTCTTGCCCCTCCCACCTTCCCCCACCTAAGATGGAAGGGATCCAAAGAAATTTTAATCTGAACGCAGAGAAATAAGTTAGGGCACGCAGGGCGCTGTAAGTTTGCAGGTTTTTGGTGGGATAAAGACGGGCAGCATTGGTTCCTGAAAGATCATGGAAGAAGGGGCGCATGATACGGTGTAAGTTGCGATAGTGGCAAAAGTTCTCGCACCATTTTAAGGCTCATGCAGACAGATGCGGAGTTTGAACTGAACTGGTTCCAAACATGAGCATCAAACAACCGAAAAAAATCTTGAGAAGTTGGACTAGAATATCAAACTGTCATAAGCTGTCAAACCTCAGGATCCTCTCACCCTGTCAGGCTTTTGTACCCACCAGTCTTGCCAGTCATATCCTCCAGCTTCCTCCTGGAGCCTCAGGACTAGCGTCGAAATGGATCCTGCAGCCGAGAGAAAAAGAACAGATGTTGGATTTTGAATGTTTTGTTCCAGAGTTCTATGCAGGTACTTCCTCTTTGTGCACCGGTTTTGGATGGTTTTGGCCAGTTGATGGGTTGTTTTTTTCTTCAGTCTGAATGCATGGATACTGTATGCGATGGATATGTGAATACACTTTGCATCATGCATGCATAGTTTGTCTACTCCATGTACTATATTTTTACAATTATTTTACAATTGGCGGTTTAATTAGCAATATATATATATATATATCTGCACATTAATATGTATAGCTAACACCGATGTTGGCGTATGAAATTTCATGAACCGGATCCCAGATCAACGTAGATCAACATGCACGAAAGTCAGATGACACAGAATCAGCCCTGCTTGAGTTCCTTGGAATTTCGAAACTGCTTGACATTTCCAGGATAATCACTGTCTCTACTCACTACAGCACTCGGATGTTCTGCGTTTTTTTTTCTCGGTAGACTTCGATTGGTCTCCCCTTCGCAGATTCTGCTGATGTTGCAAAACTCAATGAAGATGCACGGCGCGAGGAGAAGGCCGGGACCTATTCTGCATCCTATGCATGTCATATATTATATTTGGGTGGTGGTTTCAAATATGTTTTATTTTTACCCCTACTTGGGGAAGATTCCCATTTTGACTAATATTTTTCAGATGGGTTGAAACCACCAACTAGATATACATTCTTGGCTTCACCAGAGGAATGTTGAAAATACACAGGGCCGTTGGGGCTCTTGCCCCAACCTCTCTGCAGTTTTGAGGTGTNTGGGTTAGAAACCACCAACTAGATATACATTCTTGGCTTCACCAGAGGAATGTTGAAAATACACAGGGCCGTTGGGGCTCTTGCCCCAACCTCTCTGCAGTTTTGAGGTGTCCCTGAAAGAGGAAAAACCCATAGAAAATTAGAAAACTGAGGATTTTTTGTCAAAGGGTTCCCAAAGATCCCAGTTGTTGACGCTCTGCCAAGGCACGGCTCAAGCTGCTGGTGAGAAATTTTACTAGCACTGCGATCAGAGGCTGCTTCAACAGCAACTGAGATGAATGAAAGTGCAGAATTTGAGCAACCTGGAGCCATGTTTTCGTTTCAGTGTTGGTTTTGCAAAGATATTATAATATCGATAATACACAGTAATTTCATATCATGCTGTACGCACTATATTACTGTATCATACTGTATCTCTTTCAGGGCATGAAAGCCAGATGTTTGTTGGAACTCACCCGTATTCATTTGGTGGGGGTGGTCGTATCTTATGGGCGGCTTGGGTGAGTAACTGATGAGCTGTAGGGTCCCAACACACGTGCAGCCCAAACTCATATTTGGAGCGATGAAATGATGATAGGCGTCTATTTTCATCTATTTTCTATTTCATTAGGCTGAGAATGCTTGGACACGTGAGTGACAGGTGTATTGCTTTGCCTCTGTCTATATTCACCTACGTATATAAGTACTGGGAACTGTAGAGGCACTGGACCAAGCCAATAGCAACTGTTGGCAGGCGTCTCCTGTGGCCGTGTAGACCTGTGGTTGGGGGCCCCAAGTAAAACAGCCATGAGATGCCATGTGCCATGAGCATACTGAGGACGGGCAAGATCTATGAAGCCACGTGCGCCAAGAAGCAAGGTTTATGTGAGCTAGTCTTTGTATACGTCATTCAACGAACTACAGTGGAAGGAAGGAAATGAACAGGTTACTTAGATTTACCCTGATTTACCATGGTCTACCGCGATTTACCATTGCTTGTTCGAGACTTTCATCTCTTCGTGAATTTCAGGAAGCTAGTTTGGCGCCCCTAGGATCCTGGAGTGCATCTGGAAGGATAGGAAAGAAACAGCCCCCCTAGACTTGAAAGAGTCGTGCAGTTTTTTGGTTGACCCAAATATACCCAGACCATGTTTCTTGCAAGTCATTTTTTTCTTAATCAAGCTCCAAACACGGGGATTCGACAAGGCGAGATAGTGGAAACTAGATCAAGGAAAGCATGGAACTTGGTTAAAGCAAGTTGCATTGCATATATAAACAAGACAAAAAGGCTTTGCCTGAAGTAAAGACAGTACAAGTATATCGAAACCGAGGGGTGCTGTAAATCCTCACTGCAGGCTTCTTCCGTAAGAAACGTTTTTGCTTGCATTGCCATCTCTTAAGATTCAAAGACAGCAGTGCATCCCATCCAGGAGCCAATACCCTCGTGAGCTAGAGTTTTCGAAAAAGATGATTTGACTTTTGTATTTTGACATGTGCATCATGTGACAAGCTACAAGATGCAAGATTCAATGAGCAAAGGTTAGTATGTAACAACCTGGACACAGCTCATCTTATTACGGTTTCACCACCGTGACCAAGAATTCACTTCCTGCTGAGAACGGTTCACACCAGACCTTGCCATCCCGCGGATGGCAACACGTTTTGGCACAGCACCGTTTCCAAGCGCTCCAATCTTGCAGGCTTGCCGATGAGCCTTGTTGGCTTGGCATGTTGAAACTTGCATCACTTGAAATGATGGCAGGATTGGAACATTTCATAAATTGATGCATTCACAACTACAATTGAGTTACTGGCTCTTTCGACATCGCATTTGCATCAGGATGGCCGCAACCAACCATTGCTGCAAGCCCCTGAGGCAGTACCATACTGATTTTGATTCAAGCAGTGCATGAGAGAAGCTGATTTTGTTTCAAGCTGGTGGCAAGTCCGCCAGTCCTCGTAATTTCATAGAGGTTTTGACTGTCCAGATACTCCCTTGTGCCTTGGCAGAAGGAGATGCAAGCAGAAGAGGTTATCACAGAACAAGCAGAAATACAAGCACAGAAGAACATGAAATCTTGAACATAAACAGTCCCAAAAATTAGACTAACATCTAAAAACAATCTGTCAAAACTAAATCCCCAAACCCTAAATCAATCAATGCTCTGGAAGTTTCTATTGAAGTCCTATCATTCTTCAGCTTGATTGGCATAACTGTCTCCAGGTGCGTGCGGAAGTGGAGGCCATCCGGGCCTCGTATTTGCAGCACTTGGCGCAGGCAAGGTTGAACCATGGTTTTCACACCGTCACTGCTACACATCGTGACATGTTGTGACTGGTGAAAATCCTGTTTGCTTACACTTCAAATTGAAATGTTCAATGGAATCGATTAGTTTTTAGATGTTTTTAAATTAAGTTTGTTTATTGTTTGGTCTCCAAAAATAGAGCACTGAATTGACTTCATGGCTTGGTGATTTGGATGGTGTCTTCTTAGTGAATACCGTGAACCGTGGATAATACATAGCACACTCCAATATTAGCATGGTGGCATCCGTATTGTAATTTTCGTGTCATGGATTTCCTTCACAGAAGCTGCAAGGCTGTGTAATCGTATTGATGTATAGTCTGGGCATGCCGCCAAACTGATGATGGATGCATGCAGGTCAAGTGAGTTGAGATTCCCATTCACAGGACCGTTTGGTGCAAGGAGGTGACTTGGCCAGATTCAGTTGAGACACAAACATTGCCTGCGCAGATTTTCTGTTGGGGTTTGATTCTTTTTGGGCAAGCGATTTCCAAACGTGCTTTTTGCTCTATCAAACAATGTGTACCTTTACAACGCCCACGGGTTTCCAGTCAACGCCTGTGGAGGCTATGTTCCGGACTTGGTGCCGATCCTTACATGGAATGAGCCAGCAGGAGCCGGGTGTTCGTTGGGTTGGTAGGTGCACTTGGAAAACACAGGGTCCCATCAATCCAGATAGGTGGAATCCTCAAACTGTTGGAAAAAAGAAGCTCAGCCAAAAGGAGGGTCACTTTTGAAAGTACAACTTTGCAATCTTTCAGATTTGATGTGATTTGACGTGATTTGATGTGATTTGTAGATGTTTGTGCGGGATGGAAAACGCTGCACACTATCATCACAACAGATGGTTCGCAGTACTACATAAATAAACACTGACTCAGCCAATGGCCAAGCTTTAAACTCTTGGGGATTACGTATTTAGTAGGAAACATAAAGTTTAAACTTTTATTTCATGGTCCTTTGGCTGAGTAATTAAGAACAGTACTGAAATGTACTAGATAGGAAGGACTAAATAGCACTGTACCGCGTTTCTCATTATTGTTCATTTTCACCGTGTGACAACCAGACCATCAGCAAACAATTCAGTTGCCCGAATCCGTTTCTGCCCATTTCCATCCCTTTCCATTGTGTTCCTTGCGCTCGTCAACAGGAACATGCAGTAGCCCACCATTGACTCCCCCAGCAGCACGGAGCAGAGACATGCTGGACAGCCCTGGATCTGTGGTTGCAGCCACTTGATTCATCAGTCAGTCATCGAGGTTCTATGTTTTCAAAGGTTGCAGCTTTGCAAATGTCGCCCAATATATCTTGGCCATGCAATCATAGTGGGGAGACAACTAGCAAGAGTTGTGGGAATCATGAGAATCACATGCAGATTGAAGATTCATGTATTAGAGTTATTAGACACAAGTCTTGCGGTGCTTCGAAGAGCCTTGTATAGCCTTGCTATGACCTGCTCATGTCATTTGTCAACTCGCCGAGGCTGTAAGCAAAAAATTCATGCGGCCGGGATCTATGGGCAGCAGCAGCTTGTTCGGTACAATAGTCAATTCATGTCTAATCTATGGGGAGTATCACATTAAATCATTAAGTCTACTGATATCTGAGATGTGCTTTTTTTGATCTTGTGGATAGATTTTTCACGAATATCAACGCATATCAACGCTAATATCCATCCATGCAAGGATCCCAAGGCAACTCGTAGGTATTTGGGGGGGTTTGCTTCCAGCCACCTTGGGGCGATACAAAAATCTGCCAAGTCATTGAGGTGTCGTAAATATCTCAGCTGCCGCGCTGGGGGCTGGTGCCTTGTCATTGCCGCGAGCCATGCCACTTGGCCATGTTAGTTACGCTGTTGGTGTTTTCAGATGTTGAAAAAGATGGAGTGAATCATGAAAAGGATGGGCAAAGTTATGCAATGTTGATATGATATCAGCCTCTGAATCAATTGCTCCAAGAAATCAAGAACAACATTTGCGGTGGAGCATGTTGCTGTTTGAAATTTGCACTGTTAAAAGTGCCCATGCCTTTGATTTTGATGTCCTTCCCACACTGCATTTGTGCAACTGCAAGCTAGGTACTACTCTGGCATTTTTTGGGGGCCGCTGCAACTTGTCAGTGCAGCAATCCCAAAAAACAGTGGGTATAGTATTATAGTATCGGTAGTAATTATATGCTGATATATGATAGTATACAGACGTGATAGCACGTCAAGGCAATTTACCCACAGATGTACTGTACGCATCATGTGTTTGAGCGATACAGTGCACACACAGCAAGGCTTCCCTTCCATTGTATATTTCGTTCGCCCAGTGCCTTCTCAATCAAAAAGACACTATCATGCTCGCATGATTTTGAGGTTGGTCTTGACTGATTCATGGAATTTGTACGCAATGATATTGAACAGCAAAGCTTATTGTACCTTTCAAATATAAATATATATATTGATGCCCATCCTGTATTCCAAGACATCGTCTGTAAGTGACAACTTAGACCGACAGTTTGCTTGCTGGCGCAGCCCTACATTTGGAAAACCCCGAGGCTGATGCTTCTTCTTGCAGCTCTATCTGTCTTAAGTATCCGCATGGTTGTCCAACTAGTGGAACTGTCCGGCAAGGGCTCATATGAGGACAGGTATTGGGCATAGCATCCTGCCATATCCTTCCCACCTTCGACACGATTTGCTGTAGGAGATTGCCAAGGCAGCCTTTGGTCCCGGCTTTGCCTTATTGGTTGAGGCGTAGCGTAGCTAAGCGACATCCGACATCTCTAAGTGTTTGAAGCTTTTGTTTCTGGCAGGTGAACATTATACTGTTCTGCTTCGGAACTGCGGTGGCATACATGATCACTGTAGGGCAGATTTCACATCAGGTGCACCATTGAATTGGGTTTGGGTCTGTGGCCTAAGCAAGCAAGGGCCCCTCCAGAAAGTGTGATCTTTGTTTTCTGTGATACCTCTGGAATTGACATGAATTGACTGGAGACTATGACGAGATGCTTTCAACTTTGACTTGTGATAATCCAAGCGGATTGTGAAGACCTATGTTTGTTGCGCGTTCACACCTAGTCATTTATTTGGAATCTCAGCGGAAGGTCCTCGATGCTGTTCTTGGGGATGTTGCGGAAGACACATGGCTGAGAGCCTTGATTAATTTTTATCCTTTCGCTTCGGTTGGGGAGACTTTGATTGAAGGATGCGAAACAAAATGATACCTTGACCCTACTCAAGCATCTTCTAGACTAGATGTACTGTCCAGAGACCAGACAATACCTGAGTTTTTGCAATGAAGCTTCTGATCTAGATGATTCAGATACTGTTTCTTCAATGCACCAAAGGTCATCCCCACCTATGCATATAGATATTTTGGGTGGATTTTAAACCCAAAATGATGGACAAAACCATACAAAAACGATGGCTTGTAATTATTCTGAACTGAGGCACTGTGTTGCAGCCCAACATTGTCCTGATGTTGACCACAGCAATGATACTGCTTCCGCTTTCGCTACTGGATAGTCTCCTAGTTGCATCTAGTTGCACAGATTTTTCTGTAAGTCGCTCCAAGGAAAAACAGCCGCCATACGCATGTGTGTCTGAAGGTATCAATGACCTGCGCTTTGCATCATTGGCTGGTGTGACTTGCATTTTGTTCTTTGGCGACAGAGAAATCCTGCACAAACAAAGTCGAAGTTGCAATTTTCGTTGCCGATGTCAGTGAATAGTTCTTGTTGCTGGTATGTCAGTAAGGAGACATGTCCATTGTATTGGCACGTGTTGGCACGCGTGTTTAGTAGGCTATCAGCTGTACCAAGGTTGTGAATACTATTAATATTACTATATATGATATATGAATTGTGTATATTTTTTAGTCATAGAAGATAGAACTATCCTTCTCATCTAATATGGAGAAGGTTGTTGTTGGTTTTCAAACCAGAAAGGCTCTTGAGAAGCATTCCTGGACTCGCTCTCATTCATTTTCCACCTAGCTGCAGGTATTTGATTTGTGTCGTCGGCTATGTGTTTGCTCGTTCTCACATCAGCCCAACCTTGCGTGGTTTGGAAGCCTTGCAAGCCAAAGGTGGCATCACAGGCCTTGAATTGGAGATTTGACAGACATTTTTGGGTTTCATTTTGTAGCTTACAGAGTTGCGAAATGTTATGAATGCTAGTGACTGCTAGTGTTTACTTATGTTTACTTCACACTTCATAACCTTCGCAAATCTTTTGCAGAGGCATATTCAAGATGCTGTCACTCTCCATCTTTGCCTTCTGCTGCCAGCTGGGATTACCCAGTTCATACAGGGAACCTCTCAAGCTTCGCATAATTGTGTCATTTTAGGGTATGAATATTTTATAACATATATACTACATATATGATATATGGTTTAATTGTTTAGTATGTGTATATAATATATTGATATATAGAATCATAGAATCTAGAAATGGGTCAGGGAATCAGTGCCAAGGCATAATGAGAAATTTGGCTAGTGGAGCAGAGATGCTTGGGATATGTTTTCCATGAAAGTTTCAGTCACTTTGAGCTGTAAAGCATGGTCTAGCCATGTCCTGCAATGCCACTTTTGAACCGATTCGTTCTGAGGCCCAACGTGCCGTCCATCTACACTGAGCCGGGCACTGATTCCATCCCCCCTTGAAACTATAAGGCTTTCAACACTGAACCAAAAGATCCAAAAGCATCATCTTCTGCAATAGCAGGTGGAAAGCAAATAGCAGTCGTGATACAAGATATCATGCCATGGTTTTCTGCCTGAATACGCTCACGTGCTGTGCTCTTTGAATCAACAGCTTCATATGTCCCAGTCTTGAGTGCAATCAGGTTGGAGCGAAGAAGCTACAAGAGGATGCAGAAAGTGTCTGTCCGTACAAGGCTCAATGAACAGTGGCTAGGTCATGCTGGGTCCTGAATGGCGCTTGGAACCCTCTAACGATGTTATAGATGTATTTGTTATATGCTATTGTTATATTACAAATTATATGCACTGAATATAGATATGTGATATGTGATTATATATCAGATTGTTATTGTGATTATTAAATATTATTCTGATTCCGTTTGCTTTCAATCTATTTCATGGCTGATGTTCCGCAGCTGGAATCTTTCCATGCAGTTCCTGGCTTCACCTCTTTACAGTTCTCGGGAAGCAGCGGCGGTTCTACTGAGGAGCAATGCTGCTTTGCTGCTTTGTATATTTGTTGATGGGTGTTGGGAAGCTCAATGGAATTACAACAGTGCTTGGGATAGAGCTGACATGAAGTACCTTCCAGCAAACCAGCCAGTAAGTTTTGCTTCTTACTTGGACTGTGGCATCTTCCCCAGGGAATTCGTTGGAATACACGACATTTTTGCATGTCAAGTTTGCAAAGAATTAGACCCTTTCAAACAAACGGTAGGGGTGACGAGTGCCTTTACCGCTACAAGCATTTGATTCAGGTCACCGGCTTCTTAGCTTTTGGCGAAAACACCAGTGGCAATGTCCTGGGAAATCTTCAGCATCTTGGCTCGGGCGCAGAATTATCACCTCAGTTACTTGGGGTGTGCTTTGGTTTTGTTGTGCACAGGGGGAAATGAATACAGAGGAATAATATTGAAGAAGTCTATATAAGCATTCTGAAAGTTCCCTTGATCGCATATATAGATATAAATACATATGCGTATGTATACATATATGTATATTAACATATATCGTTTATCAAGCGAGAATGATGTCACTCCAACCAAGATGTCTTGGGAATGATTCCTCATGCCAACAGCAGTGGGACAGCAACAGAAAGCACCAAGTGGGATTGAGATTGCAACAAGGCCAATGCTTTGTGCCAATGACTGGATTGTCCGCTCCGGCGTCGCCGGAATGGCTTTTGCAGTACATGGTCTCAGGGATGCCTGTGCTTGGGGTTGAGATGGGAAAATACACGGAAAAATGCAATCATGTATGATAGACAATGGATGCCAGTGGCAACATCATCTTTCTTGACAGCATCCGTCTCAAATGAGCCATGATCAAAGCAAGCAAAGACCGCTTTAGTAAGGAGGTATTGAAAACGGTCAATGGTCCCTACATGCAGGAAGCTATCTAAGGCATATAAAGCAACCGTGCCCTCAAAAAAACGATAATGATAACCCTGAGCTATCATATGTTTCTGCAATTTTCTGCCTGTGTGTCCATCCCCGTTCCAAAAGGTTTGATTGGATTGAAGTAGATGCTTTTCCATGCGTCCAACCGATTCAAAGAGCAGGGGTTGCAGAGTGTTCGGATGACTGCACCCAATGAAGCTAGTTTTAACAGTAGATATCAGGCTTGGCCATCACGACATACCTGCATAACACTTTGTTTTTTGTTTCGAATGATTTTTCCAGATACTTGTTGAACTGTTCAAGAACCGCCGAAGTCAAGCTCAAGCACTAGGATTCCCTACAGAGTTCGTGTCAGATGATTTTTCCCTTTTGATTGGCCAGAAATGGATTAGGGTACTGACCGTGCGTTGGTATTGAAATCCTCAACAATCCCTGAAACAGTTCAGCTCGGCTCAGATCCCTTAACACTCCCTGAAACACACAAAAGATATCCGACGATATCCTTCAACGATACTGCAACGCTAACCTGCTTGCCAAAAATGGTGTGCAGGCCAGCAAGAGGGGCATATGTTGACGAAGGATGACAAAGAATCATTAGTGTGGCAATTTTTCACAAAATACACTTCACTCTGATGACCCCCAAGCAAACAATAGCTCCTCATGTGGCGCCTCAAATCCTGTGCCAACCTCCTGAGTTATTTGGTGCAGTTGAGGTGACAATGGCGTATCCACTCAACATTTTTCCCATCCGTTTCTCAGTTGGCTTCTCAGTGTCAGAGCCACCACGGATCATGTTTGACCATTGACATTGACCAGATTTGCCCAGTCTGTGACCTTTCTCGAGGAAGTAATGTTAGACCTGTACTGGGGCTGCCATTCCCTCGAAAGGTAGAGACTGCTCTATTCTACCACAAGCCACATCTTGATCTTCCGGGCATGCGAACAGGCACGCAACCGGTGCTACGAAAAGAGGGGGTTGCAACATCATGCATTTTTGATAATGTGACATGTTTGTGTGTTGGAAAGGATCTATGCATACCATCATTGCACACACCCTTTACGTTCTCAAAATGGCGTTGGCTGAACCTTTCAAAGCAAAGTGCTGGTTGCAAAAATATGGGAAGCCAAACCTGGGCCAATTTTGAGGCATTGCTGTGGTGGCTGTGGCTTGCAGCCTGGTGGTAGCGATAGCTCCTTGGCAAATCATACTAGATGCCTGGCGGCTGGCAAGCCGACCTTGGAATTTTTTTCAAGATGCCGCAATGCCTCCAAAGTTTGTGGTCGTACTTGAAGGCTTTGCCCCAAATCAACCTGGTCTTCGAGCTCATTGGGGTTTAGCACTTGGTCGTTCTGTTTGTGCCTTTTTGGTCAACTTGTAGGTCGTAAATTTCATTGCCAGCTTTTACCGGTTTCAGTCCTGTGGTGTACAGCCGAGCCGCAGTGGGCCTGTGGAATAGAGGCCACTACCGGAAGTTTTGTCTGTTTTCTTGGTCTGGGCTGCCCAGTGAACCGCGTTGGATATGAGAATGACAATGAAGCGTCATGTATCCCGATGGGTCCGAACATAATGGAGATTGCTGGCTCACAGTTTTTTTTGGTCCCCAAATCTGACCTGCCAGCATTGTTATGATATTTTTGGATTTTTCGACCCCAACTTCTCCGTACTTTTCGTTGATAAAGGTAAGCAAGTGGGTGATCCACAGATGTTGCGTAAGTCTTAGGAGATGCTTAAAAGTCTAGGCAGCTGTAGCAGCCCACATAGTGACATTCTAGTGACTCTGGTGAACCGACCAATGAAGCAGTTCAGGTCCTGGCCTCCTCTTCCACCGACTCGTGTCGATGGGCCCAGACTGGGTAGGAAGCTGTCTTGAGACAGCACATGAGTACTTTTAGAGAGCATCCACCCTGGATCGCATCAACCCTTGAACTGTTTTCATGGAGTGCAGGTGAACTGCCAGTACATCATTGCTTCGAAGCTTATAGTTACAATATATGGCTACAGTGTGCTATTCACTATTCTTAAAGGTGAACTCATAACTCCTTGTCTTATTTTTTCCTGAAGCATATGTTGGCACATTTTGGTATACTTGCGGGAGTTGGAGGCCAGGGCGAATGTTTGCCCGCCACAAACTCAAGGCCAAAGCTTGGGGCAGGGCTGACATGGATTTTTCTGAAGGGAATCCCCATACAGAAGATTCTTGCCCCCAGAGTTACAGGGTCACCACAAAATGTTTGATTGGGGGAGGCTTCAAAATCCGGGCACATGCCAATGACTGGCAAGAGATGACGTGCACTGTATGCTGCAATTATATACAAATGTACAGTGTAGCTTTTGCTGCTCAGTCTGGAAAGCTGCAGCATGGGGCCGGGGGAAAGATCTGATGACCAAAAACACTTCTTTGCAGGCAGTGCTTTTGATAGTCGTCGGCCTTCTTTTCCTTGTGTGGGGATTCCTGTGTGGGCAGCGTTTCGGTACTGGGGAGATTGCTGCTCCACCTTCAATTCTATTTCCAGAGTCCAGACCTAACCTAGCATCCACATTAAAATATCGCACCAACTCTTGATTTTGGGATGGCTTGCACAACTGAATGGATGTGATAGAAGGGTGGAGCGGAATCAATGTTGTACACTGTACACTGTACTTTGTTGATGTTTCTATGCATGTGTTTCTAATTGTTTCTACCCAATTTGTATAACCAGAACATGGTTAAATCCACAGGGTGGGTTTTGGAGGGTTACCCTGAGGCTGGGTACCTACAGCAGTGTATGGGCCTGAGAGTTAGAGAACATCTGGATCTCATGTATGGATCTGTATGCGATGTATGGAATGCAAGTAAATGTAAGTACGGAATAAAACGCATTAAACCGCATTATATAGTGTAAAGTGTACTCGTATGTATAAATAGGGAGGTGGTGTTTGTTCTGTTTTTTTGATTTGTTCTTGTTTTGTTTGCTTCTTTTGTTTTTTTTGCTTTTGTTGGCTTTTTTGCTTCTGTTGGCTTTTTGGCTTGTTGGCTTTTGCCTTTTGTTGGCTTTTGGCTTCTGTTGGCTTTTGGCTTTTGTTGGCTTTTGGCTTTTGTTGGCTTTTGGCTTCTGTTGATTCTGTTGGCTTTGTGGCCTCTATTGGTTTTTGGCTTCTATTGGCTTTTTTGGCTTCTGTTGGCTTTTGGCTTTTGTTGGCTTTTGGCTT
>DF241381.1:0-35119 GCA_000507305.1 Breviolum minutum Mf 1.05b.01 | reverse complement strand
TTTTTGGCTTCTGTTGGCTTTTTGGCTTCTGTTGGCTTTTTGGCTTCTATTGATTCTGTTGGCTTTTTGGCTTCTATTGATTCTGTTGGCTTTGTGGCTTCTATTGGTTTTTGGCTTCTATTGGCTTTTTTTGGCTTCTGTTGGCTTTTTGGCTTCTGTTGGCTTTTGGCTTCTGTTGCCTTTCTTGGCATTTCGCTTCTTCTGACTTTTGGTATCTGTTGGCTTTTGATGGCTTTTTGGTTTCTGTTGGTTTTGGCTTCCATTGGCTTTTTGACTCTGTTGACTCTTCAACATATCGAAGAGTGACAAGGAACTATATAGAACTTCTGGCTTTGGGCTTGCGTTGGCTTAAGGTGATTTTTGTTTCTTTTTCTTCTTCTTGTTGCTGTTGTTGTGTTGCTGGTGCTGGTGGTGGAAGCAGCCGTGGCTGCATGCCTGGGGGGAGGGCCCCTTCAGCTTTGAGATCTCTATGACATTACAGTATTTGTTTTTTGTTGTTGTTTCTTATGGTTTGTTATGGTGCTCGTTTGTATTTTCTGGTGGTTTGCTATTGCTTGTTATAGTTTTGCTATGTTGTTCGTGATAATGTCTGTGATATTATTATCTATGTCGTCATCATTTTTCTTTCTTTTGCTACAGTTGTTTCTGGTTGAATTTTGTTGTCGTTATTGCTGGTCTGTGATTTTGTTATCAAATTTGCCTGGTAAAAACGAATGCAATTGATATTATTGCAGATCAATCTTGGGAAATTAAGTGGACATATCGAGGAATGAAATAAACATGGCGAACCATTGCGGAAATAATTGTGCAAAATGCGACGCGGAAATCTCTGAGTCAGGTTTTCCTCCTTGTTTGTCATCCCGAAAGGAGCAACAGACTTTCAAAGTGAAACCAAAATGCCGTAAAATCAAATGAAAACATTAAATCTGTATAAAACCTGCACGAAATATAGCGAAATGAGACCAACATATAGCCAATTGAAAGGAAAAGGTTTCAAAATGCAAGACATCATAGCAAAGTGGAGAGAATCAAATGTAGAATTGAAGAAACACGTGAAATCTGCGAAGCAGCTACACAGAATACAGCAAAATGTGTAGCGAATTGAGAGGAAAAGACCACAAAACTGCAGAAAACACTGAAATATGGGAAGAAAACGTAGCAAAATGAAAGGAAAATACCAAAAAAAAACAAGGAAAACAATGAAAAACCGAAGAAAACACTGAAAACTGACGAGAAAACGTGGCAAAATGATAGGAAAATACAAAAAAGAAAGGACAACAGGTGAACAATCAGAAACAAAAAATAACATCGCGCCCTATAATACATAGCGTGTATAGAGCGTATAGACTTAAATCTACGGAGTATTTGGATTTGTTTTATATGATGATTTACATACGCGGTTTGTTTATGTTTGTTGAATAGATTCTGAGTGCAGTTGACAGGCTGAATTGTCACCAATCTCATTTAATTTTTGTAAGATACGATGTCCCAGTTTTTGGTGTGCTCAGGGGCATCCGGATTTGACTGTTGTGCAAGGTTTTGCAGGGTTTATGGTGCGTTTGCTCTATGTGCCACACTGTGAAAGGTACTTGATGTGATTGATCAACTGTCGGAAGGGTGAAGCCCTTAGCTTCGTGTTGTTTCAGAGCTCCTTGAAGCGTCTTATGGCCTGAAATAACCATGAATGGTGAAGAGTTTTATCACTTTTTACTGACAAAGGATGGCTCAAGTTTGACTGAGGCCCAGCAAACCCCTGCAGTGTAGTGATTTAGTGCTGAGCCCTGACAGCGAATAGAGGGATTATCCTCCGGGGATTGGATGCCGAACCAAAGTTGTTTGGCATAAGTTGTTTGGTAACTATAGATTCGAAGTACCTGATGGGATTCAAAGGACATTCCCAGCAAGAAAGCAGTCTGGAGACTTTCTGAAAAGACGTCAGACTCACGTGCTCAACATCTGTGGTGGCTTATTGCTTCCCCCGCAGTAGCTTTGCTTTTGATGGTTTGCGTTGAAGAGCTCGGCAGGTACTTCATTGATCGGTGGCTTCAGTACCTCACGGTGGAATCCCATGGTGCACAAGGCAGTCTTTGATTCCCACAACTTTTTTCCTTTTTGTATCTTTGTCTATTGCTTTGTTTGGAGTTTCAGGCATTTGTGAAGGGACTGGAACCAGCACTGTTTGGCTAATGGACTAGCAGCTAGCACGGATCGTGAACAGATCTGGAAATATCATGAAATACCGGGAAGGGTTTCCAGAAAATCAGCCTTGGCGACTCTGGATTAATTAATTGGATATGTGAAAGTACGCGGAAGCATGATATATGAAACGCTTGATGTCATCAAAAAGATTCAAAAAGTATCAAAGTATTGACAGTTGAAGGAAGTTAGAAGTCCACGAGATCTAATTATATGAGAGAAGTGGAAAACCAAAGATTTGTCGGCAGGCCGTTGGTCACAGAAAACAGCAATAAGCCGCCACTCAGTTGAATGGATGTTGGACCGATGGCTACTGGAGTGTCGGTGTACTCCAATCGGGCTCTCTTAGGTGGCATCAGTGATGATGACATAGTTTCGCGCTTGTTGACAAATGGAACATCTGATCTCCACCAATCTCTTTTTCTTTGCTTCATTTGTTTAGTAAACTGGTTTAATTACCTCGGATCTTCTCCGCATTTTTGGACTGGGCGGTATTGTAGGGAAGTGGTACAAATCTTCGGAAGCAACGTTCATTATATACAACATCAGACAGCTGTGATTTCAGTTGGAATGAGTCCGGTATGTCAATTTGTTCAGAATCCTTGCAGTATCTCACAGTACTGCTTTGAATTAACTCATGAGACCTAATTTCAGTCGGTGTGTGACCACCCGAAATTTTACTGAGCTTTTGGGGCATCCTTCTGCAAAGATTATAAGCCCAGGGGCAGGTCTTAGCTTTTCCAACAGAAACAAGGCATCAAGGCTATTCTACGAGCAGAGGACAATGGACCTTGCGACATCCTGTTTTTGCTGCATGGTGCTGGAAAAGCATAATATAGCATCGTATTTTGATATTCTATCTGTGGAAGTTGTAAATTGTAAAACCTTGAAGCTTTGCGTCATACTCGGAAGATACCACGTTCCTGCTTTCATGACGTTTAGCTGATGAACCCAAAAAAGAGAGTTGCATTGTCAAGAGCCATGTGCACCCACATGGCGCTGCAATTCAGCCTTATTTGACTAAATCTGTCTCGGGCTTCGCCTGGTTCTCTCGGAGACGATGATCCCTCAAGTTTGTCACTGGTGCTGATGCTTCTCACTGCTTCTGTAGCGATTCAGCGCAGTCTCCACACATTTACAAAACATGACTGGCTCACATGGTCAATTGCCAGGAAATGCCAGCTGGTACACTTCGTGTTCCTCTCCAACCGTCTGTAAAGCCTGGATTCCCGGAAACAGCAGTGACTTCTTGTGTGTGGAATAGTTTTTGATTGGAGTGGTGGCGGTCTCTTGTGATTACACAATATCAATTAATTTTGGAGAGACCCACTTCAATGGGTTCGCAAGTGGCAATTTTCAGCTTCGGTCAAATCCACTTCGCACTGGTGAAATTTTATGCTGCTGCAGGGATCGCCTACTGCTACTACAGTCTGAGGGCAACAGTAAAGAGCAGGACACAGTTTGGAAAGATGTGCTTTCTTGAAAAATCCGAAAAAGACTTGTTGAATTTGCAGCTTTTGTTTGTGAGAACCTCCTCTTGTGGACAGAAGGATGGTATTGACGACATTTTTGCCTATTTGGTGCTTTGCGAACTCATTTGGTTTTAGCAATTTTGTTGAGTTCAAGCAGTTTCCTTTTAGTTTTATGAATTTGAGCTGACGCAACCCTGCAGTGCAAGAGTTGTTGATTCTTGCAGCATTGAAGGAGATCGCCATCACCGAGGCATTTTCTGCTGCAACTCCAAACAAAGCCGCATTTCTATGCCTTTCAAATTCCTTTCAATCCTTTTTCCGTAGGCTTAAGTTGCTAAGCCAATCCACTTGCCAAGTTCCTCAGCGTTTTGCTTTGAGGGGCAGAAACGACAGATCCATGGTCATAGTGATTTATTACGGTGTCCGTCTACTTCAAGAATACAATTTTCAGCTTTAGGCGCAAGATTGGTGTCGGTTTAAATGTGAGTGCTTCCCTTCATTGCAGGTCGATGTTCTTCACTGTGAGACATTCGTCACGTGCATGAGTCTTGGCTTGATGATGAATCGTTCAATCTATAATCTCAGGGTCAAAGGGCGTGCTGATGAAGGGGTCGAAATCCAACAACCCAATCACATGTTGATCATTGCTGCTGCCCTACGGGAAATCCAGACAGAAAGAGCAGAATGATGCCGTGAACACTGCAAACCATGCGTATATATGCGTATATAGGAAATATTTAATGGAAATAGCTGGAGGCTAGGCAGGATTGGGCAGTGGGTAATATGTTCAGAATCGACATCGACATTGATTTAACCTACTTTTTCTCAACACCATGCAGCCAAGGAATATACTGCGGCTCTATTCACAGGTGGCATGCTTTTTCTGAAGGGGGTTCCGTTGGTTCATTCGCACAGGATGAGTTTGTCACCAAGTTGTTTCTTCTAAAAAGTTTTGAAGCTGTGATGTTGGCAGTTGCGTTCAATCGCCTTTGATGCTTTTGCTTTCTTCATTTATTTGTCTTCGAAAGAAAAGCATGTTTTCGCTGCCTGCAAATCGTTATACCTGCACTGCTAATGCCATCTCATGCCAATGTAGATATTTGATTTCAATAGATAATAATGTGGGGTAGTGATGGATAAAAAGAACGCCTCAACAGTTGAGTAGGTAGGAAATAAAGTTTTTCAATGGAAGATAATCTTCTAATCTTCTTGTGCGACTGATTCTTTACTTGTAAATGTATTGGGGATTGATTTTGTATCGGATTATGTATTGTAGATTTTGGATTGGATCATTGGCTGCATGTGCTTTCTTTTCCTTGTTCACTTCATTTCATTTCCGTTCACTTCCTAATTATTTTTTGAAAAAACACTGGAAATGAGAGGAGCTAAAATGAATTGGGAATGAATAGGAAATGGGAAATTATTAGGAATGAGTGAGACATGAATAAGAATTGAATAGGAAATGAATAAGAAGTGACATAGGAAATGAATAGGATCATCAAGATCAACAGCTTTTGGAGTAGAAATTGGTCAACATTTTTAGATAAAACCATAGTCAAAAAAAATAGCCCCAAGAAGTTGGACTCTGTATTCACTTCCCCCTTTAGCAATTGCTTCATTGAGTGAGCTCACTTTATTTACTACCCCTTTACTAATGGCTACTCCACGGTATACTCCTTTCACTGTTTACATCTCAGACAAAGCGCACACATCCATTGCAGAACCACGTCAGCAACGTTTGATGGATGTGACTGACCCAAAGAAAGGCACGCGGGACCAGGATTTGTTTTTGTTGGTACATTTTCAGAATTTTAACTCGGAGTGCTGATTGCCTGCTATTTGATCTCAAGATATGATCAAGCAAATTGGAAGTCGATTTTAGATTGCAAATTGCATAAATCTTTGTCATCGCTACACACAAGAGCTGCTCCTCATCAAAAATCTTGAACCCCAAGCAACTGATATCCACTGCTTCATTTTCTGCCATGTTACAGCACTGCAGACGTCCAAGTTCAAAACATGATTCGCGGTACCATGATGCCGTGGTTACATTTCGTTTGGTCGCCTTGCTAGTTGAATCTAGTTGATATCACCACAACATGATCAACATGCAATGGTGCAGGCTTCAGTCCCTCAATCCTGTTTGGATGAAAGTGAGTCTTGGCTAGTGCTGAGTATTATATTCATCCTGGTAAGAATAAAGTATCACAAAATGCCCTTGTTTGACAGTTCTCTCAAAGCATAGATGCATTATCACTATGATCCACTCGATACATTCATGAAGATAAATATTGTGTCATAGTGAAACCAGTGTTGTTCAACACGTTGAATGATGTTACCACAGGATGATTCATGTAAGAGCAACAAACGCTCGCGAAAGCCAGCCTTAAGGGTGTCAGTTTGAAATGGCCAGCACGCTGAAAATTGTGTGCAACAAAGACGTGCTAAAGGAGAAGATAAGAAAAAGATTCGCTGACAGGCTGATTTTGAGTGTTTGCCTTTATTTTGCTGCTGAGATGACACTGAGATGCAGCTGTACTCACAAGGGACATCGTGACAATGCAGAATGAACTTCGCTTATTTAGCCGCACAAGTCAATGCTTGCAACCGTACTGCCTTAAGACATGACCCAATTCTTGACTCTTGCCACAGTGCTTGGAAACAACGACAGGAGTGTGAGACATTGTATAAAATTTCTTTCCTTTTGGTTTTGAATTGATCATGAAGTCTCCGACAGACTCATGAGTACTTCTCCTGGCTGGCATTTTATTGCCAGAATGTAGCGAATTCAATCTCCACATGCGGGAAGTCACTCCATGGAGTAAGTTTTTTGATCCCCAATATGATCATTGTGAAAGGAAGCTAAGTCGTAAGTATTTCACCAGTGTGACTGTTGTGCAAGAAGGTCCAACTGTCCAACTCAAGACACAGCAACACGAGGCACCTTTCCCAAACGTTTCTTTCCAAAGCCATGCGGCGCCTTGCCCGAATAGCCATTGCTGGTGCTGCAGCTTTGGCCCTCGCAGGCTTCGAGTTTTTTTTGTGTTAGTGAAGGTAGCTCATTTGGATACAGATACAACATGATACATGATACAAACTCCAAGTAAACTGAACGGTATTGAGAGACTACACATCACTACACCTCGATCCAATCTTCTCACGAACTGAGTTTGACATGAAAAACTCTTTGTCAGTAGAGTTCAGTTTCCATTGCCCTTTTTGTGTGAAGTTGAATTGGTATGAAAACACAGTTGAGAGGAATTGTATAGTCCAAGGTTCGCATGCCTTCGCATGGTGTGAGACTCTGCTGAGCGGGTGAAGGGCATGGCTGTTCAAGACTTTGTGACATTGACGCAATCCGCTGCTCTGCTTTTCCTTGCTGCAGTACCGCTAAATATATAAGTGGGCAGAAGATAGTGTGACAGGTTTGAGTTCAGGATTTGATGATAGAAGGCACGCTAACAGTCGTGGTTGAGCGTGTAGTTGGCACACGGCGTGCAGACGGCCGTGTGCCAAACTGCCTATTCTGGGTTTTGGGGGGTGGGGTGGGGTNACATGTCGGTGTCAAAACACCACAAGACTTTCTGAAAGAACTTCAAAAATTTTTGAAGATCTAAGTCAAAATGCGAAAACGCAAGTAGTTTCCGCGTTCAAAAAAAGTGGACTTTCGTCATAGAACACAATAGAATGGCGCTCACAAAGCGTGAATACCAATGGAATTGTGCTGAAAAAAGTCGCGCGGTCGCCTGAACTCCAAAAACCAATGGAAATACTGATTCAAAACTTAGTAAGATTCAAGCCATGTATTGAAAACACCACGGCCGTCTACACGCCGTGTACCGTGTAGTTTCACAGAGATTCTTGAACAGCAAGAATGCTAAAGCTCCGCTCATGTTTTTGCATAAGCTCAACACTGTCCCATGGGATGCTTAGCTTGAACGTTTCTAGATAGGATTTAATTCAGACGGACAAGTTTTGCTCACGCGCGCACACGTGTACATGCCTTGAAGGAAATGCTTGACTTTGACTGACTTCTCTCCATGATTCGGCTTCACTGCAGAAAGCCGTGTTATCATTTTTCCGCGCTGCTGTCTCGAGACATGGTTTTGCGCGCGCGACGATGTTGATGTTTTGATCGTGTTTTCTTCTTTAACAAGCAAAAAGCAAACAATCAAATAAACATGAATAAACATCAAATAAACAAAGGAAATCATCACAAACGCTTTCACATTTCAGAAGAGAAATCGACTGCAAGAACGTCCCTGACAGCATTGTGAGGCCTAACAAACCCGTTGTCCGGGACCATCAGAAGATTCGAAATGGAGTGCTTGTCCCTTAGCCATGGGGTTGTCTTAGTGTTTGTGAGGATTTGATGTCATGATCGGGATCTCACGGGCAGAAGTACAGGGTACCAGCAAGGCTACAAAATTGAATGGGTTTTTGAGGGTTTTTGCACCAGAATTGTGAAACCAAGCCTGAGTCACACATTGAAATATTGACAGACGAGGTTTGGATTTTTTTAAGAGTGAGTGAGTGGTACTGTTTTGAGCGCTGTCGTAGCCAAAGATATGAGGCGCAGCAAGCAAGCTCTGCTTCGCAACCTCAGGGACCGAACACCTCCATCCACCTCCATCCACCTAGAAGCTAATCATAGCCCCGTGTAAGTTGACCTGGGACCGAGAATGATTTACACAGTTCTGAAGTTTCTGATATTTGTTTTGCTTGCTCCTAGGCTTGATATACTCTATGTTGCTTCTAGGATGCTTCTAGGCAGATACTGCACCGTTTTTAGTTGGACTTCTATCTCCACAGACCGATGACTTACGTTCACAGATCCAGGATAGAATATAGAGTTCTTGATGTTCTTGGGTGAGCCTGAATAGATTAGATAGCAGAAACATCCCTAGAAACATGCAGAAACACCACTGTCACATACTGTCACTTGCTAGAGGGGTCTCATTTCAAGCAACAGTGATCGGACTTCCTCATGGACTTGTCTCAGGGGATGCTTTCATGAGTCATGCTTCCCAGGACCCAGATTGCAAAACAAGCAAAGCGAGATGGTCCATCGGTCTTATGAGAGAGTTTGGAACTTGGAGATGTCATGCGATTTTACAATATTCTGCATGTCTTCCATTGTCTTCCATTTTTCATGGTGTGGACATTCTATTCGGGGGTTTTGTGTCACATAACGTAACATGACTCACTGGTTGAAAGGTCTGATGAAGTGAGGTTGTCCTGAGACAGCATGATGCATTGAATGGTTTATTTTTTGCAGGACAGTACTAAATATATCAGTGTTTTCAAATGTTTCTGTTTTTGAGTAAGTACTATTTGCAGTCACATAAAGTGTGTGACATGTGTCTTGGGAGAGTATGCTGATGTTTCATGTACTTGAAGTGTTGTCGATGGCAGGCGCAAGTGGTTTACCACAACCTATGAATATGTGTTTGCTCCCCAGCTTGCTATTGTCTAGACTTCGTCACCAACCAGCACCGACCGTAAGTGTATTCTCAGGTCTACAAATATTTAACAAGGATAAGCAACCAAGAGTGACTGCCTGTTGAATGGCAAAGTCTCATGGTAATACCAAAGCCCAAATCTCTGCAGGGCTGCAATGAAGAAGATGACTGAGGTGGGAAGCTCAGCTACTATTCTGACGGATAGGATCAGAAGTTGCGGGGGAATATCAATGATGGTTGGACAGAAGCTGAATAAAGGCCAAATGTCCTGGAGAAGCGATAGATTTGTGGGAGGAGATGCGCGTTGGGTCGCTTAGAGTCAGAGGGTACACAATTTGTCAATTCTTGCGCCACTGCGAATTGTTGATGACGTGGAGTGACATGGACAAGAAAATGATGGATGTGAATGTGCACCATGTCATTGCAATCAAGGTGTCCTGGAACAAGACTCAAACATTGAAGCAACTCCTCCACATGTCACTAGCCCTCCCATTCTGACTCAGGGCAGAGGAATGGATGAGCGAAGCTGGCATGCTTGAGTCAAGCGAGCCATGGGCACACGGTGTACATTAAAAGACTGTAGAATTGACAAAACTGAAGGAAGATACAAAGAAAAATGTAAACACCAACGATGCACTCTGCATTGTTTGAGCAAGTATGTGCCAAGCCACCTTTTCCTTCCTAGTTCTGAAGTTATGCAAGAGACAAGGCACGATTTTTCATTTGCGCAGGACTCCCGCTACGTATACTGCTGCCATCGTGGCCTTTAGCACCTATGGCCGCTGGCGTGAGGTGCAATTTCTAGACGGATCATGAGTGACTCACTGGTCGTGATTTGCCCAGTACAAGTCATTGAGAAGGACAAAACACCGCAAAGATGCTGAAGCATTGGAAGCTAAGAACAAAAATGTCGTGGAATGCATGTCTCACCGCTTTTCTCCAACAACTTGGAGTATTCTATTCTCATTCATTTTCCGTACATTGCTAATATGCCATATGCTATTACTACCTGTGGCCCATTTGTTTGCAGGCAGTTGGAACCTTGGATGAGATGATGTCGATTGGCATGGCGGGGGCCCTTTGGTGAACCTTTGACTTCACTTCATTCTAGTTCTACATTCCACATGATGCTCGTTCGACCCGGGGTCGTTTGAAAATACGTGATGGAACGTGATGGCTCTTTTGAAGTATGTTCAAAGGAATGACATCAGGATCATTCACAAATCCATGAACGACTGAGGTATACTGAGATGATTGGTGTAGATATACGTCCTTTACATCTGCTGTTCATTCAACAGCATGTTATATTTGATTCAGATATTGATACACTTTCACATGTTTTGCATAGTTTTGTTTACAATGAGTGTCAGATTGTCACATTGTATCAGTTGTGGTGCAAGGGCAAGGGCAAAAGTCTTGCGCCCGAGGCACCTTTGCGCATAGGTGCAGAGCATGCACTTATGGCCTGCGAGCAGGGCGCCAAGTGGGAGAAGGCCAGTAGGGCCACGATTCGGCCTCTCATTAAGTGGGAACAATTTTGCGTGGTGGTGTGAGCATGCACGAGCCATTTTGGAAGCAGGACTCCAAGCTTTCTCCATCCACGTAGCTTTGTGCAAATTACTGTAGCCGTATGGTCCGAAGTCAAGAACCTGTATCCAACGTACACTTCCAGTCGACACAGTCGCTGGTGACTGCTGTTGATGTTGCATCATGTTGAATCAAAATCCCCATAACTGGTGGCCTGCGGCAGGCACTCACTCTGTTAGACTCGTTGTGGGACTACAGCGTTGTTCCCAACGAGGAGACTCTGTTCCCAGTGAACATGTTCAAGACTGTTGAGAGAAAGACTTTTCCATTGCCAAGTGTTTACTATCTATACTATGTCACCATGTTTAATGCTCTGTTCCAGCACCAAGGTTTATGCTGCAATGATATATTCTATCAAAAAGACTACATTACATATTGATCGATATGTTGCATACTAAAACTGGATTATATATTACGATATATATATATATTTCTGGATGAGCAAAACAGATAAACACGACGTTGCATGACCTTACCCCAAAATGTAGTTTGGTAGGGGCAAGCGCCAAAACTTATTTCAGGTTGGTGAACTACTTACTTGTATAATGTTATTACAGACAGACTATTTCTGCAGACAAACGGTTTGTTTTGGAAGTTGGATTCGCCTTCCAAAATCCCGATTGTTTTGTCACTGGCCATGCTAGCAACACTGAAACCCTACAGCGCGCTTTGATTATGTGAAGATTTTTGAATCAGAAGTTGTATATCATCGTGACTACATTGTCAAGTAACCTTGCTGTCAAATTACTTCAAATGAAGCCAGTGCCGAAGAGCCTATAGATGCCTCAACAGCGAACACAGAGTCTCCCGCCCCTGCTTCTTAGCAAGGAAAACTACATGCCCGCAATCCGCGCCTGCGAGAATGTAAACGTCTCAGCTCCCGCACGAAATACAGTCATCACTTGTGAATTGCCATGTCCGTTTCTGAGTTTGGCATGTGACATCTCAGCGCTTTTCATCAGACACTGGCCTCAACCGTTTGGTTCAGGATCAACAAAAAATGTCAGCTGCATTGCTGTGGCTAATCTTCTACGTAAAAGACTGCAGACATGGTCACCAAGTCACGGGCATTATATACATGATTTATCTTCGACAGTTGAGTCTAGTTAATCTGGCTGCGATTTTACCGAGGCTGGCAACTTTGAGATGGGGGACAAACTCTTTTGGAAGATGAGGGAGCATACAAAGCTGGTCAAGGCCGGCCCTGGGAATGGTATCAGAGGTATTTCAAGTCCCTCTTGTGAGAATTTAGCAGCACAAATCACTTCTTTCAGCGCCTTAATCTTTTTTGTACATACTTATCATGCTTGTTCCACGGTTTTGCCTTTAGAATATATTCACATGTCTCACATGTTCTACATACATGTTCGATGTGGTTTTTTGGGCACCAAAAAACACACCAGGCAGCCGAGGAGGTCGGCATGGACGAGCGCGAAGCACCAAGGGCCAAGGATGCTTTGTGGAGAATTCCTGGAGCTATCGATCCCAAGGTGTCGCCACGGTTGGGCCGGCAGGATTGGCGCAGACCTTCTACCTTCTGTGATGGGATGTGTGTAGGTATTCTAGAAGATTCATGGATGTATTTAGATTATGTAATAGATATTAAGACATGATGTACATCTAGAGTGAGTTGGGTGTGTTGGGTGTGTTGGGGGTTGTGGACGCAGGACAGACGTTTTCATGCAAGTGAGGCAGAAAAAACAAAAACATATCAATTGCCACTTGCCAGTCGCCTTTTTTAAAAAGATAATTACGATGGCACTCAAGATTTCAATTCTGAGCATCTGACTTGCGCTCTCCGCGCAAGTCTTTGGTTTGAGGCCTATGATCCTCCAAACTTTACTGCCCAAGCCCAGCAGAGACCGAGAAGAAAGAGGCGCGCCAGGGCGGCCTTTAAAGGTGGGTATGAATGGAGTTTTGCCCTGCCATGCATACCAGACTCTATGAAACAAGTGGTAGCTCAATGAACCTCAATACCGATAAGTTGAAGCGGACATGCCAAGTCAGGTTGGAACATGTATAATAAGTCCGGGTTTCGAGCTCTTGAATATTTGCATTTGCGAATCACAAATTACGATCAAATGCGCATATTCCATTTGTTGTACTGAAGTAGTAGATGTAGGAGGTGTATGGAGACCAAGACAATATATTAAGACATTTCACACATACGCATACACATACCACGCACTTTCCAAACGAATTTGTTGCAGAACCTTGCGTGTGTGGGTGCTCCATAGGGTACCGGGTAGACCCTGCAGATTCCTACTGAATTCTCATTGACTGGCCAACATTTGACATGTACCACACATGCCAGCGTTGCGGCTCGAGGAGAATCGACAAGCTGCCAGCTGGCCGCCCCGAGGTTTGGGGATGAGGCGGTGGGAGATTCCTACTGTCGTGGGTAAATGGAGCATTTGCGAAATAGCTGCTTCGAAAGCAGTAGAAACAGTCCTTTGTTTACGATTGAAAGCATAGACAATCAGGCACACTCACATATTCCAGGGACAGACTCGTTGTTCTCCTCCAACTTGCGCATGTTGTTTCTTGGCTTTGTCCTTGACGTCACAGCAGGCCAGATGCCGGAGCGCGTCCTTAGAAAGCATGGATGCGCAGAGCAAAAGTGTAGAGATCGAAAGGGTATTCGCTGCTCGGTGAGGAACGTGCAGAAATGGGAAGACCAGATTATCAGTAGGAAAAAACATGAAGAACTGAGTATTCTCAGAAGCCACCGATCATGTGTCGATTGCTTGGGCTTTTGCTGTAGTCTTGGGCGGAATCTTCACTTGCTGCATGCTACTAGTAGTGGGAGAACCCCCTTATAAAGCTGCCCATAGCTGCCCCAAATCCCAACAAGTAAAGCCCGGATTCCAAAGGGAAAGCTGCCCACCTAATGTAATGTTCCAGACTCCAGACTGTAATTGGCAATCCTTGGTGAATTTTGTAGTAGTCATGAAGATGGAAATGAATGTGACAGTTCCACATGTTGGTCTATGCCATGCTACCATACACATGATACCAAGATTTGACAACCTTTCCTCTCCCAGTGATGTGGCAAAATGCCTCAGCATATTCTGGTTCAGCGTTGACCTCGGGCGCGTTGGCCAAGATGGAGGCGCCCACAGCGGAGCCTGAAGTGGAGCTGGCCCTCTTTGAGCAGGTGCATTGTTGTTTAGATTGTCCAAGGGCTGGTGATGTCTTTTGCACAGCGGTCCTTGAGAATGCCATAGAATGCCCAATAATTATTGGGAAACACATCATCATAATCACGACATGGAGGGATTCGATGCAGTGGGTTTTGCCAAGCCTGACAATCTGAGTGTACATTTTCATGACCGGAAAACACACACTTCCTGAAGTTGGTGTTCAACTCAGACTTCTGGGAAATTTTGTAAGTTCACTACTTTGCTGCCAATATTTTGGATTTACAGTATATGTTATCAGTATAGAGATCCATTGTGTATAATACTGTATTGTGCATATCGCAGTATATTTACATGAACCTGTACAGTGCTAGTACCAAACCGTACACTATCTCAATGGAAACCCCCGTAGCTGAATTTTGCCTGGAGGCGACTGAATTTTGTTTGCTCCTGATATGACTTCATAGTCTCTTAATATCTCATAGTTCTTTGATCACATGTAAGGGCCCACAAGTCCTCCAAACCAAGCAGAATTGACCAGGGCAGTAGCAAAAGTAGCAATTGAGATGCAATTGAGTGAATTGATTGTTGAGTGCATCGTGAGCTATGGGCAATTCCGATCCTGCACTTTCTTCTGCCTTCTTTTTGCACTTGCGATCTTCCAGCTTCAAAAGTGCATCTAGGATAAGGAGAATCTGCGGCCAAAGCGCACTGGCCGCAGTGCTAGAGCTTTGCAGGAGGCTTCTATGCATGCAAGCGGATTCGGGCCACGCTAGCACACATCCGGCAGTCCACCTATGGTATTCGCTATGATACAGTAAGATCTAGTGACTCCCATGCACTGTCTATGCACTAAATTGTAGGAGTATATAAATATATAAAAATATATAAAAATTATATACGCGTATATATAGCTGTACGTGATGTACATATGACATTGTTTCTTGTGTGCTCATTTTGTGTGATACCTTCTACCAGATATTTTGCAGTACATCCTCAGTGACATTGAGAAGCAGATGGGAGGACCATGGAGGCGGGATGTTACAGGCGCCCGAGCACCGCAGGTCTATTGCACCGATCCCAAAGAACTTGCCGATCACAGGCCACCTGAGACAAGATCAACTCCACACCAGAATCCAAACTCGGTGTTTGCCGAAGTTTAATGAAAAGAGTATATATAATGATGTATATATAGCGTATTAGTGGAAATTAATTTAGTCGTACTGGGAAAATGGTAAACATCGTTGGATGGTTGTAAATCTTACAAACACATGCTAAAACTATTGACTCCTTATAGACATTATTGTGCTTTCTTTTCTTTTGCTCCACTAAGCTACTCCTCTGTATCCGTTTTGAAACACATGAAATCCTTCCCTATGGCATTCAGCAAGTCCTCCGTTGACTGTAGTTGCAACCTACTGATAGCGGGGTACTTGGATGTAATCGGACACGCTTGGCAGCATGCAGGCAAGAGGCCCGGCAAGAGTTCGAGGCGACTGGTGTGGATAAGGAGTTTGGGGAAAAGGTAGGAAGATATTGATCATTATTGTGCCTTTCCCAAAGATCAGGAGTGATCTCTGATGATTCCTGCTTAACTTTCATTACATTCATTTACAATGGCCGAGTACACAGCGAATTGTCATTGACATCAGCCAGTTACAAAGTGCTCCGTTTGTTGGCATGCATGGATAGTGTGACATTGAATCGTTGCTGGGGATGGTGTATGGCATGGGAGACATCCAATGTAGGTAACAACACTCATTGGAAAGTGCATGTTTTCTTTAATCTTTGCTGAAGCTGAGTCACATTTTTAGAGTCTCATCATCCAAAGAGATGCCGACATGCAAGACTCCCTAAATAGGTCAGTTATGGTCAGAAAGGATTCTGTGATTTCAACATATTTTAAGCGGAAACGTTGATCGTGGATCTGCTCCAGGCACGTTTGGAAGAATTGTCCGATGATACAGAGCAACTTGTCAGCACAGATTTGAAAAAAGACCCGATGAAATTGTGACCTCAGACATGATTGCATAGTGCATGAACTTTAGGTACCAATGACACTTTAGGGTTGTCAAGAGCATTCGAGAGCCAGAGTTTGAAAAACTAGCCAGGTGGCAGCACAGATCCTTTATTCAACACCAGATGTCATGTGTTCCAATATTGTTCCAACATTTTCCAATTACATCCACTAAGGTAATCCATCATGTATAATATATGGTTTCATGTTCTTTGATGGCCGCCTTGAGAAATCTGGTTCCCCAAGGATTCCTTTCCTGGTTTGAAAGTTGGTGTTGTCATCCTGCACTATTCTATGCTGCACCCTCCCTGTCTCTGACCATTTGGAGGGAATGACAAACACACTGAATCTATTTGTCCATAAGAAGACCCCCTCTTAACGGTTGGCACCCATCGGCGTTCTTTGTTGATCAAAGGCTACAACATGGCGCTGGAAACGAGAAGGCGAAGGGGTTGAAGTTCTTGTCAACCATGCCAGGAGATCGCAAAAACTAGTTTTGCTGCAGTTGGGTCCGTGCAGCACGTTTTGATAGCGATAAAGAGGTACTAGGTAGTCTGAACGTCATATTTAGGCAAAGGTTAGGAGTACAAGACTCAACTCAAAGTCCAATCAAATCCAAGCCGCAAGCTGGCAATGCCGTCAGGTTATCGTCAAAATCCCCAGCCGCAGTCATGAACTAATTATTAATTATAGTGATATAATGATGCAGTTATCTAATTCATTCCAAAGGATCCACAAGATTGCGCAACTTAAAGGCCTGACGTCCATGAATTCAAATCCTCGCGGATACTTCATTCCGTGTCCAAGACTGCTCTTGTATGGAGGTCGTAGACTTGTGGTGGAAGCCTCAGCAAGTCTCAGTTGAAGCAAAGGCTCCTCCAAAAAGTCTCATAGCATCTCGTTGGCGTAAGTCCATCATCAGGAAAATGGGTAACATTTGCGTCATTCTTCACCCAATGCCTCCATCAGTCATTTGCAGGGGACAGTTTGTCACTTTTGGTGTTTAAGGCTGGAGTACGCAAACTGGGCTGCAGAGATGTATCCGAAGACACCATCGGAGGTGGGGTTGTGGAGCCAGACAGCATCGGCTGGCGAGAAAGTGGCCATCCTGATACTGCTTGCAGGTCACAGATTGCTCGTTTTGTGTGAGATGTGATGTGCAAATGGTCCTTTTCAACTTTTCAATCTATTAATGATGCAATGCCACAATGCTGCATTCTGCAGAGCTTGGAAAAGGCTCCTGGATACTGGGTGCTCCAGGAAAGGCTGATTGTAGTGTCACTGTGAGCTGAGCAGGAACGCAGTGTGCTGGAGCGCGCGACGAACTTCCTGGTTGAAAAGCGGGCGGCTAAGTGGAGGATCAAAAGGAACGTTGAACGTTGCATCACCGGTCTAATGCCAATTTGTTTTGTGCGTGTCTTTTGCCTACGTGTGATGTTGTTGTGAAATCAAACCGTACAAGGTGGTGGATACTGTACAATCAAGTTACCTCAAAGTCTCAAAGATGTTGCAATCTTTAAGCACTGGCGACTAGTTTGGCTGGCTCTAGCAACGGCAGCTTGAACGGAAGTCTGAGATATTCTGAGTGGATGTTTTGGAAGGTTTTGGATGTCTTGGATTGAATGATTGTCCTGTCATGTCCATACCCCGTTGTACCCGTGCGTTGCGGAGGCCTGAGTTCAATTCCAGCCCAGGGCATTTAAAGCATGGACCTCAAGAGTGAGAACAGCCAATTTGTGGGCCCATACCATTCCCACACGAATCAGGGGATTCTTATAGGGGTGGTATGGGACTAGTATAGGAATGGGGGTCCCACTATTGGGAGTTTGTGGAATTTCCCTTGACATAGACTATAGGCTATAGGCGCATATTAGACGCTATAGACTTGAAGATGTGTATTTAATTGTATTTTGAACGTTTGAACAGGACTTGGTGGAGCATAGTGGACTCTAACATTTCTCAAATTCCATGGCTGGCACTTTTGAAGCTATTATAACAGGACACATTGGTGTGTGCCTGTGTGCACTAAGAGGCGGCGTTGGAGTAAAGGTACAGGGATGCCAAATTAAGATGAGTTTGTCAATTCCTGCGAAGTGTTGCACAAAAAGCAAGGACAATCATTGGGTCATTGGGCTGATAGTTTCTGCCATTGACCATCTACGGTTCGCAGCGTGAGTGACACGAGTTGAGGCTCTGGTTGCGACTGGCGGCAATGGAGAGAGAGCCGCAAGAGGTCTGACACGTTTGCCTTTATGATCCTTTATGTGGTTTATTAGCATTTCATCCTATGGAAGTCAATGGAGATCCATTATGATCCATCTGAATTCATTACGATGTATCCGGATCCATCCAAACTATAAATTAAAATGATTATTATAGCGATTATAGTATATTGTGATAATTCATGACTTCATAGATGTTCCGATTCTATCTTGCTCTAGTTTGATGACTGGAATATTTTGGTCTTTATGTTTTGCCCGCGTGCGACCAAAACACCCTGTTGGATTTCTGCACCATACCAGAAAGCAAAAGACCATGGAAGAAGAACCCTTCCCTTTGTCGCGCACCTGCCTGGCATGCGAGATTTTTTACTTTCTGTTCTCCAACAACATTGGAAAAGCAGAGCCCGCCCTTTACGAGGTGGGAAGTGCACAGCCGCAGTGTAGAGAAATTTATTTGAAAAAATGACCCTGTCCTGTAGATTTTCGCTGTTTGAGGGGCTAAGTCTACAAATGAAGTCTCTCATTGTGTGAGATGGTGCAGATGAGACAATAATGGTTTGAGGATTTGGGGCTGGTTGTATTGTTGGCGTCACAGGCATAAACCATCATAAAGCACCGCAAGACATTGTAAAACACCTGACATCACACTGCTAGGAGTGGGCATTTGTGATGGAAAGGCGCAAGGAGTACAAGCGAGCTGCCAACTTAAGATTTGTTAGCATGGAATTGAAGTCCATCAAGATTTTGCAACAAACGATTTTCTTCCATCGAGTGAATCGAGTGCCAAGAATTTGTTGGCAGTCCTCACTCGCAAGACCTAAGGCCTACGATCTCATGTTGGATGGCATGTTTCAATGCCGCAACACCCCAAACGCGCACGATCGCTGGAGCCCCAATGGCAAGCATTTCAGCGGGTTTACAAGTGTATGAGTTCATCAAGAAAGCAGAATAAAGTCACAAAAAAGAACATATGAAAGGACAAACAGGGAAGAAAGATGCAAAGCAACATTAACTAACAATAATTAACACAAAGCAACCACGATAATCAACGTACATTTGTTTGATCTTCCAGTTTACTTTTTGAGTTCCTTTGTTGTTTTTGCGTGTTTTTCATATCTTTTCTATGTTTTTTTGATTTTTTGTTTGTTTTGTTTCTTCCTTTTCATTACTTTCCGTTTGTTTCCTTGTTTTTGGGAATGTCGCTTGTACATTGGAAGCTTCTCAACCAATCTTTCATAGAATAAAACAATCAATAATCAGATATTGCGGTACAATCAATAAGCTTATGAAGCGATGACTATGAAAAATAGACGCAAATGTTGAAGCTGACAAAGGCACATTTAATTGTGGTTTTGCCGGTTTTGCTTTTTGTTTTTCATCATGTAATATTCAAGCACTTGTCACTTGCGTGTATTCTTGTGCTTTCCATGTTTGATCTATCCAGTGTGTTTATTTTGTTTTATTTGCTATGTCAAACTCCTCATTATATTGTGGTTTTCATGTGTCGTCCTGTCTTCCCGGCCTTCTTAGTCAAGAGATGCCAAGAGTTGTTATATGAAGTCGTAGTTCCAGGATTTTAGCAGTACCGGAGAAGAAGTTCAGTTCACATCACCCCGGAAGCACCAAGCTCTTAGCGCACTTGCTGTCAGAAGTGAGTACCTAGGTCTTTACAACTTCCAAGAGGCCTTGAGAAGGCTTCGGCATCCCAGAAACCATTAGCTCAGTTTGGCACACGTTTTTTTTCGGTGTGTGCAGTGTTGTTGTTGTCCAGTTGGGCAGAAAGTCGCTTGCCACTAGCTGGGGTGGCTATTGAATATCACAATGCTATAGCAGTGACTACACATTTGACTACATACGGTTGAAACTTGATCTTGTGAAAAAGAAATACTGCCAGCATCTTCAGTTTTCCAACCTGTGTCTCCTGCATCCAATCGCAATTGGTGTTCCAAGGCGCATGGTAGATTTGGATATATGGGAGGAGTGGTCTGCAGGCTGGCCATATACATTTGTCATTCTTGGATTTGCTACATGGACACGCTCAGAGCATGATGTACCTTTCTCCTCCAGTAGTTGAAGGCAGTTGAGTTGCATGCCTACATTTTGATGATAGAACTGATATTTGAATATACCATACATCATACGTCAGGATTTTGACCTTTGTGTCTTTCAGAAAAGCATTGTCACCGGGAACCACCACTTGACAGATCCAGACATGCTCTCCCTGCGGAGACCACAGCGTGTTAGCCGTGAACCAAGCCAGTTCAAGACGTTCTAAGTTACATTCTTCCAGGTAGCGCCATGTTGTCACGATGTGCAAATACAATCCAAAATAATCCGGAATCCAGAACAATTGATCCAGTATATCTGCTTTTTATTACTTATAGGTTTGCAATAGACTATGATGATTCGTATCAATATGATATACAATGAAGTATACAATTATATTGTATGTTGTAACATATTCACTTGCACCATGTACATCGATCCAGATTTTGAGACTGGACAACATGCAATGTGCTTGGTATCAACATGCGTCCATCCTCGATCATTCTTGTCAGACTGCTTCGTCTTTGGATACTTGAATTATGTCTTATATTCAATAAACGATGTGTGCAGTTGGATCCATGTGCCACCTTTTGTGGCTTGAAACCACTCTGCTGGTTCACCACATCCAGGAAGCCACAAAATAAGGAGATGACAATCAAGGCAATCGCCGTGTTGGTTTGACCTCAAGACTCCCAAGCTTTACCCCCATTTTTCTGCTTGTGATTTGAAAACTGTTGATGTATACACACTGAGAGGTCAGTACACAAGGTCTCAACATGGTGTCAATATTGAGATCAAGTATCCTTGAATGAGGGTTTCATAAGGAATCTTGTTTCTTATCTTCCTGGGGTGTCCGTGACACTCACACAGGCTGATACACAACAATTCCAATTCCTTGGTAGCTAGGAACTCTGTGAAAAAATATTCAGTAAGCTGCTTTGATGACATGAAGAAATGATCTAAGCTGAGAACTTTGGTGCTGAGGCCGCCCTGTCCTGAATCCAATCACCAGCGACGAGGCGTCAAGATGGGCTGGGGAGAACAGTCAAACAAGATGAACGATTTTCTTAGGAAACTTCATGATGTTTTGAGATTGCTTAAAATTCAACCGGAAATCATACCCTTCAATCCATTCGATCTCCTTCGGCATGATTGCATTTGCGTCCAGGGTTTGAACAGGGAGGCAGATTTGGTTGACCATGGGTACACGTGATTCTGCATACATTTCTGCCCGTGAATTGAATGCCTGACAATGGTCTAGAGTCTATAGAGGCAAATTCAGTAATCAGGAAACTAGGGACGGATCAGCGGATCTACCACTGTTTTTCTTAGACACTCTGCCAGTACAGCTCTTGATGATTTGTACTCGCGTGCTTCTCTCTGTAGCTTCGATACTTTGATGTTCCAATAGCTCTGGATCTCACAAAAATGCTTGGTGTCTCTGTATGTCACGCACTACACTATGCACTCTGGGGTTGATGCTCCAAGTTCGTCAGCTCAATCGTCTCCGATGTGCTAATAAGTTTTATGGCACGGGGTATTTTATATTTACAGTATTTCAGGAAGGAATCAGACGCATACACTGCATACCAGAAGTATAGCAGATGTTTTTTCAATCATATTGTTTCATGTACTGTTCTTAATTATACATACGTATAACAAGATACTTTACATTTGACTAGTACCCGTGTATACTGACAGTTTCAAGTCTGTCTTGAAAAGCACTGAAGTTATAGACTCGGAGACCTTCTATCACATGCATATATTCATGTTGAGCTTACCCACACGTATCTTGAACGACAGGCAAAAGAACTCAATCGCCCACTTGAAAGCCGACCAGTGGAGTCTAGGCGCCAAGTCGGTAAGTCTGGGAAATATCGTAGACCGAGATCTTTAAAGAGAAGCCTTTCCAATTTCAGTTTGATAATCATGTAAAGACTGACATCTTATTGACATCTTATTTACATGTAGTTGCTCTTTTCTACAGAAATTCATATTGTAAACAGTAGGAATTCTGTAGAGTCCTTCTAAGTCTCTGCTATTCAAGTTCCATGGGACATGTGTTGTCAGGCGCCTGTCGGGAGGAAGACGGCCGGTTGGAACCTTGGTTTGTAGATTGCCTTTAAAGCCATTTAACAGCAAGACATGTCAGCATGTGTTCAACAATGTCTTCAGAGTTGTTGAATAGACTTGAATACTTAATTAGCATAATTAGCTGTTGAGATGTTTTAACGGCTATATATATATATATATTTTGATATATGAAACCATCTAGGAAATCTAGTTGCATCTTGTGTATACATGTATATATCTGTATATACACAATTGCCGTGAAGAAAAGCAAGTGGTGTGGCATGGACGGCACGCTGCAAGGCCATGATGCGTGTGAAAGGTCGACCTGGCTTTGCAAGTCCGGTCTCCCAAGGTGTCTGATACGATAGTTTACTACCGATACTGAGATAGGTTTCCTGGTTTCCTGCAAATTTACATTCGATATGGGTTCCGTAGCTATTTGATCAGTAGTTCAATTTTTCATGTTTAAGTGGAAACACAATGTTTTCTCTCGGTAAGATTTGCAAGAAGGGTTTACATACAGCGGAGAGGAATCACAGCAGATTCTCACCGTTTTTTTGTCCAACCATTTCATCTTTTCACATCCTGCAGATGTGGTTTGTGAAGACTTGGACGATGACTTCCCTGACTTCCACGAAGGGCGAGAGCGTGGCAACCAAAGGGCAACTGTGGCCATGGAAAATGTGGGATAGCGGTAGCGATACCTTCGTCATAGAGATACCGTGATGGTTGTTTTGTTTGTTCCTGTTCTTGTTGACTCTAGCGACACAGCGCCTTGTCGAGAATTTATTAGTTGATGAAGTGTTTCATGATGAGATCGAATCTACAAGTTTTAGTTGCATGTGGATATCTATTTGGTTTTAACACAGGAAACGTGACATCATGGGCCCTACATGACACGCATGGTTTGACCGTTTTTTTCGGCACTAAAAAGGCAAAAGGCCATCCACNATCTTTTACCTGGTTTTTCCGATATGGATCCTGATTGGTTCCGTACGCAGCAAGAGGAGGTGCATAAATGTCTGGATGCCATGTTGAAGCAACCGCGCTGGCGTCTCGGTGAACTGATGCGTGACCTATGGAATGACCGAGTGCCTAGCGTGAAGCTTGGCTTTTTTTAACCGATGAGAAAATCGTGAAAAAGTGGAAAAATGTGACTCAAATTTTTGGGGTACCATTAAAGAATACAGCAATGTCATAATTATTTCGAATCATTTCCCTTCAAAAATAGTGCCCCCCCCTTGAGCGTTTTTTCATGGATTTCCTGCCAAAAATTACTACCATGATGGGATCTCAACTGGTGGTATTGAGGATTTTTTTGTCTTGGCAAATTTTGGTGCCCTGGGAATTGGGGTTCGGAAATGATTGCACGATTAGAAACTTGTCGAGCGGAATATTATATATATATATTATGTTTTAAATGGTTGGACAAGAAAACACCAATTAACCTGTTATTTTGGAGGCACATGATCTAGATTTACTATTTACTGAAATGTTTGGTGACCTATTAACTTCTGTTGTCACAAGCAACAGCAACAGTATGAGATATGAGGTATGCAGGTCATAGGTTTTCCAAACATGATGGTGAGCAAGCTCCCCTTTTTGAAACGGGTTTGTGAGAGCCGAGCATCAAAATGATTCAAAATGATAGGAAATTCCCATATATTCCCCCTGTACTAGGGATATATGTAGTAAAAGATAGTTGGAATCCTTCGAACCCATCGAAATATGAAAAATTTCACGGTTTTGAAATTGTTCCTTTGTCCTATGCAAAATCAACGGTTTCAATAAATGAGTTTGACAATTTCGATCTTCTTTGCATTTCTTTACCACGAGTGAGTCATTGTTTTTTGCTCCAACTTGGGTCCAACTTAGACACCAGCTGCCACAAATGACACAGTCCCAGGAAGCATTGTGTCTGGGAAGCACTGCAATCCTTAAGTCGTGAAGATCTTCTGGCTCTGAAATTGCGTAGCACCGGTGATGCAACGAAGTTCCAATTGTTTGATGATTTTCATCCCAATTCTGCAACACACCAAGCCATGGGGATGAACCTAGCAGAACTGCTAACAGAACTGCTAGAAGACAAGTTAAAGGGCGTTTGAATGACAGTTGACTTTGAATGATTTGATGATTGGAAATCTAGCTTGGAGAAATATAATATGACAAGGCAAAAGACATTGAAAATTCAATCTTTGAGAAATAGATCAAGATCTAAAATATATATAAACGTAATGTAGATAGGGGTCGGCCTCTGAAACCTCCTTGCCTTGTTGAGCACCGCCCGGTTTCGGGCGGCACGGGGGTTTCACGCCTGGACTGTTTTGTTGGCGGTGTGTTTTTTTTTACTCCCAAGTTCCTGGGTCTTCGGGGGTGGACGTGGTGCTGATGTCTCGGCACGGCACGGCGGGTGGAAATCACATCCATCTCCTTGACGAATGCCAGGGCCGACATTGCCCTTTTTAGATCAGGTGTTTTTCCTTCTAAAAGGAGGTTTTCCTGGTCAAATTTTCCCACGCAACAATAAAATCGGATATCTAAAAAAAAATAATTTTAAAAAACATATGTAATTATATATATATATATCTACCCCAAGGATTATATGAAATATGAATGCTATTGAGATATTAATATTATGATTTGAAATTTAGAATCTAATAAGGAAATATAAGAAAATATTAAACATCTAAAATATGAAATAAAATTTAGAATCTTTAGGCTATTGAAAATAAAAATATTTTCTATATTGGCTAAAATTATGGATTTTTTTATATAAATGATATTTTTTTTATTGGAGTGCTGTTTGATGAAATCCGACCAATGACCAATGACATGTTTGGTGGTGAACCAAAAGATACTCCAAAAGATTTAGCCGCGAGAGAAGTACACTCCCGGAAACCAAGAGCAAAAGCACCTGAAAATAGGGGTTCCCTTAAAAGGAAAGGATCGTAATCCAAGCGCGAATTTTCAGGTGCGAACTGTTACTTTCAGAGAGGGTAATAGATAAAGCTTAGTAGTCATCACTAGGTGAATTACCAGAATGATAATATGATGTAATTTGTTTCGAAGATTTCAGTCAAAGTCCATCGGTGTGTTGTGCCAACATTGCTACTCAAGTGCAGCCGTCATGCGGAGTGCTTTGTTTCGCATGATCAAAAGATATCAAAAGTTTAATTTTGTTATCAGAAAACTCTGACCAAGCTCAATCCAGAGTGCTGACCGGTTGCAATTTGCAATCTGAGGTCGTTGTTTAGCACCAGCGCTTTGGTGCCGTCAGTTCCTGAGCGTTTCTGATGAAATGAAGCGGATATTCTGCAACGCTTGCGCACTCTTGTGCAAAACGGCCTGGAAGGATTCAAAATATCACTCGCAAATGACACTTCCTTTCATATTTTTTGCAGAGATGCTCTCTAGCTCTTTGAAATGCTAAGCACCCGAACCAGTAAAATCAAGTATGATGTATGAAAATTAACTAAACAACAGGTCGTTTCTTTAAAGAGCACTATTTTAAGGAATGATGGGTCGCCATGACCATTTGAGGCGACGAGCTCCAGAAGTTGAATCGGTGCGCCAGAAGGAGAACAAGCAAACACCAGAGGCAAGGGCTTCAACATGGGCTTCAACATGGCTGTGCGTCTTCCTTGGACTTCCAAAATATTCCAAACATGCCAAAAATATAGGAAGAAGCATCAACGGGTGATATATACACATATATATACATATTGTGCCGTCAATGCTGATCATATGGATGCCACATAGACTACAGCATAATCAGATATATTTTGCATGTGAGTGTTTGGTTTTGGGCGGTGTTGGCAACTTTCAGCATGGTTCGACACTTTTGAGCAGGGCGCAGGACTGAGTTGCTGCTCCCCTGACTCGAGGCTGCCTTTGCACAGCCCAGCGCTCGGGCCAAAGCAGGCCGACAGCCTGCAGCCGTTTTGCCGTTTTCCCAACGCATGGTCTCACACTGCCAACACTTTTTCCTTGGAGACATGACATGACATTAGTTTGTGCACACATGATGTAATTAGATGTGCTATTTGATCGATCAATTGTCAGAGATGGGCAGCACAGAAGACGCTGATTCTTGATCACATTGTTTCCTTGCCCTTGGAGTCCTTGACAAGCTTGTCACCTCACAAAGTAGGTGAAAGGCCAAGAAGATGTAGGGACATGAGGGATATATTTACAATAGCATCATTATAGTATTTTTCATGTATATAGTATAGTATATAATTTTGATTTTGATTATACTGATCGATATGCATATTATTCATGTCATATATTTATTATTTCATGTTATATGGTTTGTTTTCCAACATCCTGTTTGATCCTTCAGCATCCCAGGGCGGAGAACCAAGAAGCCCAGGCTAGGGCAGCCTGTCATGAAAACTTGGAGATGCGCCTAGTTGCAAAGGGATGCATGAGAGCAATCTACATTACCTCTCCCATATTTTTTTAGCACTGCACATTGTTGCTATTATTGTCATCATTCAGCCATGATGCAGTGTTTGCTATTGATTCTTATTCTCTCCATGCCCGTTGTGAAGACAAATGTGTGGAAACAGAGAGCAACTGATGCAAGTTGTGACTATGTATTGCCGGTTATCTTGGATGGTTGGAATTGACTGCACACTGGGCATCAAATCTCACCACTCCCAAACAGATGGTGATCATTCATCCTTGGGCAATGGCAATTATCTTTGTTCGATTCGATTTGCTCCACCACTTCCAATTGAATTTGCTCCACCACATTCAGAGGCTGTACTGGTGATTTAGACTGTTTTTCAGTTGCCAAGAGAACCATTTTACTGGTTGGCAAACATTGGCCTTTTCGCTCTGGCAATGCACAGTTCGAACGCTGCGGGGAACCGTGCATCGGATCCCTCTCCGGCCTTGCCCGTCTATGTGGACGACGAGTTCCAGGGCGAGGCTCTCCACGGAAGGGCCTACAGAGAGTTCCTTGTCATTTACTGACGGCACGCCTAATGAAGTGCAGTGTACCAGAGTCAAGCAAAAGAAACGTATGGAAAAGGTGTACTGTCAAAAAACTCTTGCCGCTTCTATCCAAGGCTTTTTATCTAGGTACTCCCACTACAGCGGCCTTAGTCTTATGATTCTGTAGCAGTCTTGGCAAATTTGTGTACGGTACAATTCTTTGCGTGATTCTTTGACTGCGTGTGGGCTTACTTGCATTTGTTTGCATTGAATTTATCCTGGTTGAATCGAAGACTGAGAATCGAGCAAATTCAAGTGTTTGTCCGTACCAAAAAGCGACAGAATCAAATTAAACGCCTTCATTGGGCTCTGCAGGTGCCGAAGACCTGTAAGGAGAAGTAGATCCCTCAGATCTCACATTCCAGAGGTTACGGCATTGCTTCTGTTATACAATAGCGTTGTACCTCGGGATACCAACAGGACAAGTTACCCGGCTTCATCATTGGGAATTGATGATGCTCAACTTGGATGACCAGCATTGCAGATAGACTCATTGTTGAGGAGGGAAATCTCAAGGTATTTTGCTGTTTTGCATGTATCATATTCTAGGACATTATGATTATGATGATTATTTATGTTATTATTATGTTCATTGTCCTTATGTCAGCATTCACAGCCTAGATTTAAGGGAGTTGACCATGGAATATGCACCTTTGTCAGTCTGAGCTCGCAAGCACTTCCACTCATAAATGTTAGTGATTAATAGGTGATGAATCGTGTAGTGTAGGCTTTGAAGCTATGCCACATGCACCTAGTAATGCGGCTTTGATCGTGAATTTTGTACATTTCACTAGCTCCAAATAGACTGACCACGCTTAACTATTTTGGACAACCTAGGCCATGCTTGCCACCAGCAGCAAGCGGAGAACAAAAGAGCAAAGGTAGATGCCCCGGTATGAATCGATGTATCGATGCAGATAGCATACAGTAATAGGAGGTACTGTAGTAGGTCATGATCGTTCCTTAGTTCGCATATGCCTTCCTCAACTCATTTACTTTGCATTATCCTGTTTCTGACTTTCTGCGGTCAGAGATTTGGAACCTATGACTTCAGCATTTCTATGATCAAAGCGATAGGGTAATTTATGGACATTCATGGTATAACATAGTTGTGTTGTCTTGTGTTGTCATCTCATCGCCAACTTTCGACAGGCAGCATTGATACTCAGGTTTCACGTCTCCTGACACTGAAAACTTTTCTCCAGTTCGCATTTGGCCTACGAGCCAGCAAATTGTGTTGAGGTATTTGTCAGGATTTGGTGTTTTGCCCCATTGTTACTTCATTATTTGATTTCTTAACATTTGATCGTTTGTACGGAATTGAACATGTTCATTTGTTGTTTGTTCGCTGTTGACCTTCCTTTTATGTGTCATAATCTCATGTTGCGACGTGCAGGAGGCTTGAAGACTCCAGACTGCCCATCTACTACCAAAGCCTCACCAGGCAATGATGTTTGGTTCGAGAATCAGTTTGATGATATGATGATGTTCTATGTTTATGCGATGTTTATTCGATTCAGTTGATTGAATACCTCCGGGTTTTGATCGCTACCATGTAATTCATATTTCGATTTCCATGTCCAATGCACTATAGACTCTTCAATACTGTCACCCTTCAAAGCGCAAGACTAGAGCAAGCAGGAAAATCCATGTTTCATTGCTTCACAGAATACACACGAGACAAATAAGCTTGCACAGAACTCTCTCGCTGCCTTCTGGTCATGTTGCTACTGCACATTTGTGCCAAATTTGACACTAGCTTGGGGTGAAGGTGCAAAGTAATCTCTAAAATTAAACAAGAAAAACATTGGAAACATATAGATACAACAGGTCAACTCTTGCCACGCGCTCCAGGTTTTGCCAGGTTTACCTCATTGAGCCCAATGTGGTGTTACCCAGTCAATCCCAGTCAATGCAGAGGTGTTTCGTATGTTTTCTTGATTTCTCAGCTTCAGTATTCCAGTCCCAGAGAATTGCATGGTCCCATGTTTATGATAGTTTATGGTGTTTCGAAGAACATCTTGAAGTTTTACCTCTTTCCGCATGCATTTGTTGTATGCTTTTGAGGAAACCTTCGCCAACGTTCGCAAGCACACCAGCTGCACCTCAAAAGGTGTGGACGGCGGAATGGGACTTGTGGACGTCCATGGAAGTCCCTATTGCTACTGTACGTATGAGCCATGGTCAAAACAGGTCAACATAAAGGAAGACCAATTTGGTACAATTTGGTAGGGAGGCGTTGGATACAATTCCGTACATGAAGGAAGCAATGTAAAAAAAAAGTAAAACGATAGAGTACCCCCAAAAAAGATCAAAAAAGCACAACTTTCAAGTGATTACCGGAGCTGTCCGGGATTTCTGGACTAGCTTCTTTGGTGCCACACTGATCAGTCACTGTTCTCATCAGATCTGCTTTCTTGCTAGTGGAACTGTGGCCGGCTGATTTTGCATGAAATTGCATCCAAACAGCTAAGCTTGCAACCAGGAGTCTAGGCGCAAGAGGCGTGCAGTTCGAGAGGCTGCAGAGGAGCAAGTCTGAGGGTTGGCTCCCTGTGATACAAGATGTATGAACATGTGCAATGCCAAGCAAAACGTGCGTGACAATTGATTTATCTCGTTCATTGAGTCACTGTTCCATCATATTTGTTTGAAAGCTGAAGCGTCTTCCAGGGCTGGGGCAGAACTACTAGCGACTATTTGAATCATTTGAAGATGAGCAAATTTAGTCAAGACGAGCACATGTCAAGCTTGAGCATGTTTGATCAGTCCCAGATTCAAGAATCATATGGTTGGTTGATGTGCGCATCAAGAGGGGCATGTGTCGTGAGTTTCTTCTCGTCCTCCTCGATTCCAAAGTCTATTTCAATCTATCTAATACCAGCAAGTCCAAAACCAAGCTTTGCCCATTGGTAGTATATAGGGAATTCTTTATTTGGATCATCCTAAAGATAATTCTTTGTTTGCTCTTGGACTTCCAGGGTATATATTTATATAATATAATATAATATAATATATATATATATATACGTAGTATTGTAGTGGTACATGTGGTGCGATGTGCCAGGTATCAATCATTCTTTGATAATCTTTGCTACATTTGCTGCATATTGAGATACCTCACCACTTCCCTCGGGCGGTGCTACCCCAACTTTGCACATGTTTTTCTGCCATACTCTGCCATACTCTGACTAGTTCTCCACACATACGCTCATAGGTTCTCAAGTCGTGAAGCGTTCCCCAATAAAGGAGACAGCATCTTCTTCGCTGGCTGCCAGTACTCCCTGACATGATTGGCAGTCAGTGTCCTCTCGTCTTGGCTGTCTCGCACTGAGAAAAGTGCTAGAAGCTGTACTGTCTACGGTGGCATAGATTGTTTCAAATCTGGAATTCATGTCTCTGAAAATGAAAGACTCTGAGCAAACCTTCAATCGATTTTCTGCGCAGCAGGTATGTCCCAGCTCCAAATTCAGGAGGAACCGCCCGCGAAGAGGGTCAGACTTCCTAGCTTGCAGCGGAAAAGTCTGCACAGTCAATGGAATGGGATTACTGGGAGGAAAGTTCGTGAAAGATAAAGATGTTGGATGCTGGTTACATTTCTTGCCTCAAGGTGAGACCTAGCCATGCAACTTTGAATAGATGAAGGTGAATGAACACATAGACATAGTTAGTTGGTTGCAGCACATGAGTGATTGATGCAAGCATTGAGGAATTATGAGCCCTGGACCAGTAGATGCCTGAATGTCAAAATCTTGTTTGTTTCCCAGCACCTCCGTACTCCTGTAGATGCTGATGATTCCATGGCAATGTAGGTGCAGTGTAGTGTTTCCCTCCTGTTCCATTTTTTTGTGCTTGGGGGTGCAGCTGATAACGGTAGGGTTTTTTTATGTATTTCTGTTGGGTAGATAGTGGACGACGTACTGATCCAGTCAGTACTCGCGATGCCTTCCAGCCACAATATGCCAGCTTGAGGTGTGCCGAAAAGTGGAGGACTTCCGCCTTGCAGAGTCGGAATTGTACATGTTTGCAAGGGGCCAGTGAGATCTAATGAATGTACTGTACATCATATTAAGTAAAGCTGGGCAAGCCGGGGGCGGAAGTTTCAAAGGGGAACTGCCTATGTCAAAAGAAGAAATTTGCCTATAGAAAATCTTTCATATATATACATATTATACATGTATAAGTCTTGGTTCTTGGATATTTGCAGTATACCACATTGTCACACCTGTGTAGTTTACAGTGATAGTCTAGTCTAGAAGAGTATAGTATTGTCTAGCATAGCATAGTGTATAGTGATATAGTGTCAGATATTATCATAGTATATTTCAAGCGATTCCCCCTAGAGAGGTGTGAAAGCAGAGAACCAGATCAACGGAAGCAAAAGTATTTGTGCCAACTATTGGGCGCCGAATCAGAACATCTTGCCATTGCCGCAAGATGCTTCAAGTCCATTTGGCTAAAATTTGGAGTGAGTAGATTTTTCAGATGTTTTGAAGGCCAGGCAAGGCTGGAACCCTATGATATACCGTACTATACCCAATGTATGATGTTCATATTCAGATTGGATTTACACGAGAAACGCAAAAACGCGCAGAAGTCACTCCCCTCGAAGCAGGCCGCTACGCCACACACACCACCACGACGAAAGAACAATCCAGTGGCCTGGCAGAATCAAACAGGGAGACGGGTCTGATATGTGTCTTGCATCGAACTACTGTACCGATTGAATCTCTTTTTCAATCTGAAACAAAATTGCTATTCTAACGCTATGGAGAATATGCAAATGTAAATGTATCTTATGTGTTCATTTCTTTGGATGGCTGTAGTGTAAGGTTGGGAACGTTGCTCAATTCCTTTCATTTCCTTACTCACGCCACGGAGTGGATGTTTTTTTTTGCTGGAGAAGCCCTTCATTGGAAGATGCCAGACTTCAGCGCTAAGAAAAACACCCATGAATGGTCCTTCCAACTTTATCGTTGATACGAATGAAAGCTATATAATCCTTCAAGTTGCTGACATCAGTGATATAAAAACCTCTTTCATACCATGATTCTTGTTTCATGGTGCCCTTTTGCGACTGAACCTCCTGGATTTTTTTCTGTTCCCAGGCGCAGAGTGGACAAAATGGCAAGTGGCTGGGCCGAAAAGAGCAAGTCTTGGATGTTATAGACACTCATCAACGCAATGCAAAGCTAATTTGGAGCCCGTATTGCAGCTTAAGAACAAAGGAAAGGGTTTGTTAGAGTTAGACTACGAAAAATATTTCACTGTCAAGGATAGGCTAATTATTGCACAATGACAAAAATGAGCGTGATGTAAATGCAACATCGTCGAAGAGCCAGCCTACGACCTACAAGGATTATGCCAATGTTGGATTTGTTACGCTTTTATACGTTTTTAAGATTGACCATGGTTAAGATTGAGTACGTCTGCCTGCAGGTCTCCACAGATGGAACGGGGTTTGGAGCCAAGTTCATGGCTCTGCTTTAACTTATTTAGTAACTGTTTTTATCAGCGAGTGGTCGCTTGTTTTTTGGCCAACCGGACTAAGGGCCACTCATGGCCACTCTAGGATTACCACAATGAACAGCATTCTGTCTAAATCTTGCCGGTGGCACAGCTTGGAACATGCACGTCGTGAGAACGAAATTTTGGNCGGCGTGCTTCTCTGCCACCTGCTACGGCGAAGCTTTGTTACATCCCTTTGCCTCCTTGGGGTATTGGCGGTGAGCTCTCATGAGATTCGATTCCGAACCTTTCCGTATACAATGTAGTCATTTACAGCAGTGTCAGAACTCCCGAGATGTGCTGATTGCTTGTTCAAGTGCATGGACTCTCTTATGTGCTTTTTTGCAAGACATATCCGACTTCCACGTCCACGACCATGACCTTTCTCTTGCCACTTTGGCACGACAGTTGGTTGACTCCATGTTTTCTGTTGCCAAAGTCTTATTGAGAAAAAGGCGATTGCCAAAGGATGTGGTGGCATGCTGCAACATATGGTGTTGTGCCTTGTTTCATTGGATCTGGACCCCAGAAGGAAAATGGTGCAGAACAGCTGTTTCTGTACAGCAAGTATTTGGTTCAGTTACTATGTTCAGAAGTCTGATGTAGCTCCACATGCACCGGTTTAGCAACCTAGCTCTGCAATTTGGGCGCATGATGCCGCAATGCCTCCAAGGTGTTTTTTGGGGTTTGCCCTGGAATAGTGCAGCAAGACATGCGGCCATTGATTCGTATTTGTGGATATGCAGCTTGCAGCACTTTGTGCTCCACCCTCCAACTTTGAGCAGGCTTCTGCTTGGCTCTATTGCTGGTGGCAGCGTGGTTTTCGCTATGTAGGAATGGCTAGAAGCCGTAGAGCAAACCAAGCTTCTGTAGGGGGGCCTCTATGCCGTTATGTGGAGCATATTTCCTTGCGCACCCGCATCCATCACAGAGATGCAGCCAAACAACGATATCGGCATGCCCGCCGATACCATGGAGGGTCTTTTTGGTGGCTGGTTTCCTACACAGGATCAGTTGAACAAGTAGCTGCTGCAGAGCAATTGGAGATCCAACTGCATCGGCCAAATGCTAACTACATGAAGCCTATCTCCCGGTCATCGCCACCACCAAAGCCTCGCAGAAGACCACCGCTTTGGCTGCGACAGCGCCGGCCCGGTCCAGGACATGCTGCTTGGGAAGGTCCTGTTGGCTCTGCGGTATTGGGAAAAAAGATCCTCGTGCCTTTTCAGAATTCCACTGAGCCTGACATGGCTTCTTGGTCTTTTGCAATGGCCTACAGATTTCTTCTTCGATGTGCTATGGCTTCCACTGGTCAGCTGATTGCTATCAACATCTATGCGCCCAGGTTTGCACAACTTCTCCTACTATGGGCGGCATCTGGAAACAAGGTGGATTGGGATCTTGTTGAAAAACTTTGGCAAGTTCCTTGTGGCCCTGTGGCTTTAGCGCAACGGCTCCACTTGGTACAAGGCCCCCATCGGCTCCGTCGACTTCGCCAACTTCTTGACAGTTCCCTACGGTTACGAGGTCTGCCTTCTACACATGTCTCCTTCATCAAGGTTCCTGTTGCTGAAATGGTCCCAGTGGTGCGTGCAAACGCAGCTGCAATTTTTCGCCGCTGCTTGACGCCGGTGGAAGCAACTTGGTGCATGTCTCGTCTTCGGTTTCTTTTTGGCGGAGCCCAAACACATTCCAACAGCTGGACTCATGCAAGAGATGCAAAAGCCTTAGATTGGCGCAATTTACTTGCCACTCCAGAGCACAACATTCAGTCTGCAATTTCGGGCTTCAACATGACCTACGTGAACAAGAACTGGGATGTGCCTTTGCTCTACAAAGACAGAGTGTTAGAAAAAGCAGCCCATGATTGTGTTGTTAGAGCTGTTGCCAAAGTACCTTCTATTCCAGCTCACAAAATCCACACAAAGAAAATGCTAGCGCATCCCGCGCTGATTGGGTATTGCAATCAGAGGAAGCAACGGTGGTCAGCCTATGTGGTACACACAAGAGACATGTCAAGGCAAGGTGGTGTCTCCATTGTACCAGACGACAAAAACAAGAAGCATGCGTGGCGGATGCCGACACATGTGTACCATACCCTTTTAGCCTTCTTTGTCCTGTTTTCTTCAAATTGGGCAATGACAGGAATTTCAGCTGACACTGCCAACAATTTGTGCTTGGATGCAATCTTAGCAATGGTCCCCCAGCATTTGCTCGGCTTCCTGGGTTTGAAGCAGGGGGTTTGGCTTATTCCTTTTGTCTATGCAACCATCAAGTCCAAATGCTTCTCTTCTACTGGTAGACGATGTATGAAGCACGGGCATAGCTGTGTCCGCAAAGTCATCAGTTTTGCTACATGGCCAAAAAAGACTTGTTGGAGGATGGTTTCCCGAGGACT